>NNCF01135827.1:36323-57037 GCA_002313205.1 Laupala kohalensis | reverse complement strand
ATGGCGACTGCACGGCTGCACCAATTCATTAAAAAGCACTTAAAATCTAAATCATTCGTTCAAATTTTACAATTTAAAGATGTTTTTATCTTCTTTAAATGCACAAATCAAGAAAGTATTAAATTTTATGACAGTTGATTTTTTCCTCCAAGAATTATACTCTTATATTGAAGTACTTAAACAGTTTTTTTTTCATAACGTTTTTCCGATAATGTAGGTTTACCTTCGTGGATAGACATATGCTGTCCAGGACTTTTTTGTAGAACTCTTTGAGGCGAACAATATTGACATTCGTAAAGGTATTGCTTTTTGTGAACGTTTGGACGGCTTAAGCGAATACTAATATATCTTTTCCCCCGATTTCATCGTTAATAATGGCCAAAATCGTTTTTTCTTTTTTTTTCACTCATTTAAAAAATAAAAGTCAGCGTATGTTCATCCTGAGCATCTTCACTATGTCTTTGTCAAGTTTCATCGCGATCGGTTTAGTGGTTTAGTGGTGATTAAGTAACAAACGGAGAGACACACTTTCGCTTCGCGCATTTATATATTAGAATAAATATGAATTTTTTTGTGGAAATGGGTTTAGTTTATTTCATTTTTCTGTACTGTTGTCTCTATAAATGACCGCTATATTTCAAAGGATTATTTCCTACAAAGCATGTCACAAGAGGAATATAAGGGATCGAAAATATTCAAAAACGTTGCTCTGATAAAGAAATGGCAATGAACCAAACGATGAAGCGCCTTCTTTACAGGGTAAGTAAAAGAAACATGAGGGAAAGTGTGATATATTTATGTTTTTCACTACTTTAAAAGCATAAAATCTTTAAATCAATTCTCTCTTCGCACAAAATTACTACAGGTTATGGCAAATGTGTATCAATACCTAAAACAACTTGAACACAAAGGGGTAAATTAATTAATGTAGCGTAGCACTGGTTCGTCAGAAAGGTAAGAAATTCTATATCTAAAGGAATGTTAGAAAAAAAGACTGTTCAACGAAGGCAAACTCTAAAAATCAAATTGATATCCTGCCATTAGGCCCTTGAACAACCAGACAGATCTCAGATCAGCTTTTATTCACATTTAAATAATCTCAACAGGATTCATTGCATTTCTTTTAGTAATTAGTAAGTGCAGTCTGAGAGCGCCATAATTGCGAACAACCACTGTGTGAAATAAAAATATATATTGTGCTGGTTACTAGTTGTATGGGTAAGTTAGATATTTATAATTCTGTCTGTCGTGAATATTAATGATTCATGTAACTTTGTTCTTACTAAAGACATCGAAAGCTCATGTGAATGGTCTTTATAGAAGTTGCTGTGAATAAAAAATATTTTTCCCTTTTATCATTCAAACACCACTTAAAATACTTGTATATTTCATAATATTAAGTGTAGGAAGGCCAAACGAAGACGGAGACGACTCTTTGTAAGAGTTCACGTATTCCTTGTGCAACCCTGTAGGTTACCACTAATATGACCTCAGCATGACCCTCCGCCGAGCCGGTAGATAAGTTCAAATGTGTCTAAGTTAAACTGTACCTGGTTACTAATGTGCCAACTCGAATTTTTCAGCTTTCCGAAAGAGGACAGAATTATTTTTTTGCGCATACAAGGAGCACATATTTAACACAAAAATCATGGCGTAGTAGTTTTACCCGTAATTTTAAGTTTTAGTAGGTGGGGGTGCTAGGTGTATGTTCCGCTAGCACGCCCACTTTTGTTTGCAATTTTTTTCTGGTTTCCAAATGAGCGCAAAATTATTCATTAGCGAACAAAATTAGCACATAATTAGCACAAAATTATAGAATAGTATATTTCATTTTATAACAAAGTTGGGGTTGCAACTACACAGCCATTGGACAGGCAACTACACAGTCGCACGACGGAATAAGGGAAGCAGTGAAATCACAATAACATGGATTCATATGAGGATGAGCACAAGAATGCATGCAGGACTGACTTCAAGTTACAGCACCAAACAGCAGGACTTTTCTCGTGAATGGCCCGAACAAAATCTGCTTGTCACTCGTACTGCAATTCCTTTACCCTTCCCTAATACGTCTCATATTCTCCGCTATACAATTCTCTTTAAGACTCTCCTTCCTTCCATTCTTCTGGAATTTTACAATTATTGATAGATCGCTCTAACGTACGAGATAATAGATAGTGACTTCTCCATGCTTTTAGCATTTCACGTGGTGTCATGTTCGGTCCTACCTAATATCACTCGCTTTTACTCATGAACTTAGTGAATCCCCTTTAAAACATTCTTCCTGCTATCTATCTGCTGAACACGGAACAAAACCATTCACCGAAAACCTCTGATATCTCTCGTTCATTGGTTTATTATGTGGCCGTTTTCGTTCTCCGTATCAATTGCGTCCATTTTGTTACCTTTCCTTTCTTTAACATACGTATAAAAAAACTTGCATTCTCATGGTATATAGGTTTGATTGGTAAAATACTGTGTTATCCCTTGATTAATACTCATTAATAACACAGCGGTTACAGTATAACATTTATTAGTTTCAATTATTGGTTCCTACCAGCATTGAACCTTTTTTAATAGTCGATTTCCTATTATTGCTGTTATTCCTATTTTGTGCTATCTGTTTATCACTGTTTAGGGTTATGAATTTTAATTTTCTTGTCTTCTTCTTTCGTTAAAGAAGGAATTTGAATGTCCACAACGTCAATCAGCCAGTACTTGAAAGGAAATTACGAACGGAAAATGCGCAGGTCCGAGTCATGAACACCGTTACAATTTAGCTGCCAATGAAATGGCTGAGACATTACTTGTTTTGTTGTAGGAAATGTACGCACATTATTGTTTTCACTAACCATTTTAGAAGGAAACGTTTGCATGAGGAATATGTTATTTGTGTACAGAGTTCATCACTGTAAGTCTGATGAGAGAAATCCAAAATATCTTGAAAGGAAGTGGACGGAGACGCGCGAACACGTGTGTTAGGAATATCACTACTGGAGAATAGAGAAAAAAAAGCAACTAAGGCTAGGGAAACTGAGATGACATACTTTTCTATTTCTATAATATACTTACCATCATTTTCTTCTCTGTTTTCTGGTAGACCATGAAAGTCCCCGTTAATTCTCCGGACACATTTATATCTAAAATGCAATTGGTGTCAGTCGGATTCCCATTATCATCCTTCTCTGTACATTCCTCTGTACGATCAGCCTCGATTCCATAAAGTACATACTGATGACCCTGAACAGAAGTGAAAACATTTAACATCTCATCACTTTCTAAAGAAACTAGTTAAAATTCTTTGCTGCGCTCGTGTGTAGTTTGATACCATATTGAATTATTAGCTCTGTAATTACAGCGGTCGATTTCCTAGTTCATCTGACAACACACGAGAAATCTGGATTTGCTGGCTTCTTAGAGTTATATCATTATCTTTTCCAATAAACAGGTTGATTTATGAAGTTTGGTGAGAATAAAGATATGAAACTTGAGATTTGTTTTTGTTGTATAAAAACTGCACATTATTTAAATATCTTATTCATTTATCCGGTAAGTATATCAAAGTCCGTTTGACCAGCTACGAAGTACGGCTATTAGGTGTAGATATTAAAAAATTGAAATATTTTCCAAAGATTGCATACTACATAGACTTACTGATTGGGAGAAGGGGGCAAAAAATCAAATTCTTCCAGAGATCCCTTTAACTCATTCAGATGCCCTGCTTACGTGGTACAGAAATGATGAATATTTCTTTTCGACTTGTGTACCTTTATTTAATGAGATTTAATTAATATCTTCGTTTAGTATTGGCACTTTAAAAACGAGAAAACTGCCATTTCACACTTTTACATAAATAACGTAACATTGTTTCACTCTGATCCACTACTCGATGTCCGTTAGAGTGGACATTATCAATCGTATTTGGAATTGCCTCAAGGAGTTGAATAACACTCGAACAATTTAGAGTGTACCAGTTGTTGAAATAACACTTATGGAATCAAACAGGAAAGTTAATCACCTTAGATATTAGATAATATACTAAATTTTTAAAGCACTTTGAATATATGTGCAACTATGCTATTACGCGCATAGTTAGTAAATATGGTATGACGATAAAGGGAAAATAAGGTTAGATAAAAGTTGAATATTCTGAAATTGTGTTAAGCAGAAAATGTATGGGCAAAATCAGATTGTAATTAATCCAGAATGAATGAATTACAAAGTAGACATAAGTTGTGTATGTTAGAAATAAGTGGATGTTTCTCAACGGAACCGACAGGAATTTTTTACACCTGAAAAATTAAGACTTCGGTGTACATTAAAGTTAGGGGACATGTTATCATGAATGAAACTGCATATGTGGCATCAGGAGATGGAGTTCGAAAGAGCTTTTGTGGACAATCGTTGCAAGTACGGAAAATCAGACGGGGAAATTAATGAACAAGACGAAAAAACTGTAAATACGTTACGGAAACTTTGAATTTTTTTTTAAACGAATAGGCAAAGGGACTGGTGGTAAATGTAATATGGAAAAGAAGAGGCGGGAAGACATTATTGTAAAATTTCTCAATTTATGATGTAGTGAATTCATATAGTATTTAATAAATAATTGAGTGTACATACACAATTTAAAACCACGAAGCAGTGATGTAATTAGTTTCCAGATTACTTACGTAAAAAGGGAGGCCTAATGAAGAAATTAAAATTAGAAAACAACGGTAGAATTTAGTACCCACCTTCCCGTTACCCGAATGGGTTCCTTGCCTCGATGGGGAATTAGCCAAAAGGCGTTTTCCAATTAAAGAGACATATCAGTATTAAGAGAGAATTCAGAGACAAACGTAATATCCGAAAAATGCGCTTTTGATAATAAAATCTTTTAATTCTACTAGCGACAATTGAAGACGTATTATTGTGTGAGTTATCGTAGAATATTCTTCACATTAATATAATAGAAAAAACTTCCAGTTGCTTCTATATACTCCGGCTATTTCTTTCAATTCTTTCGTGATTTTGATTAGCTAATTAACTGTTTAATACGAACAAATAACCAAAGCAAATGCGTTGTATTATTATCATGATTTTTGTGTGAAATTGTTCATGTGACATCATGTAAGGGGACACTAAAGAAGGATCTGATGTGAAACAATAAAAATAATGGTGAGACAACACTTACCCTCGCCGACACAAAAAAAAGAATGGACATGTAACACAAAAGACGAATCGTATGTTCTGAAAATCGACCCATGTTTACAAGTTCTGAAAATCGACCCTCTCTTCACAACTAATATTCTGATCCACTCCTCGGACAAATATATATGATTCTCCGGCGTCACCTTTTCAAGGTTATCTTCATTGCTTGACTCAGCAATCTTTAATCGTAAAAATGAATACTTAGTGCGAGTTTATGTTAATTAGTTCTTCAATATATCTCATGTAAACGAGATTATAGGACTGCATTATTTTCAAGGGGATATACAATATCTCTGCCAGTACGTTGACCGCTAAAGAAGAAGTTGATAACTCTGACACGCGAGACAAACTAGGGCCAGTTTTTATCCATATTTTTTTTAACTTCTTAAAAATTGCACATTCTTTATGATAAGATATTTTCCTGGCAAATGTAAAGAATAAAAAACTGACGACACAGTCATAATCAGGGTGTTGAACAAGGAGGGAAAAAAAGATAATGGAACAAAGGCAAATAAACTAGTCGGCGCTTAGTCCAATTAAATATCCAATTGTCCAATCAACAAAACAAAATGGTGTTATGGTCCGCACGATCGTGGAATGAATTTTGTATTTTCGGATTTAGTCCAAGAGCCCAATGAAAGAAAACTCACCCCTAAAACATACACCTAATAATTTTAACATAAGCTCAACTCCAGTTTTTAGTTCAATACTGCCTGTCTGGCACCCATAAATTTCGTACTAAACCGTACTTTAACATAAAAAAATTATTTTACACGTACCAATTATTATCGAGCTATAGATCATTCTGAGTATAGTGTTTAAAAGACATAAGAATTGAAATAACACTAAATTCGCGATTTATTGTTACATCAAACACATATTGTTACAATATTGAGTGACGTAAATAAATAGTGAGGCGATAAAAAGCGATACGAATGCGACAAACACTATGACAAATTGGAGAGGAATGACAGTAGACGGTTGGAAGTTGAATTAAAGACAGGAAGTGATTCGGAGAGTGGGTAATAACTTAAATGCTAAACATGTATTTTTTATTTCTGATGTAATCTATGTTTGCAGGAAAGAAAGATAAAAAAGCAAGAGTAGTAGACTAGAAACTTGCAATAACGATGTTGTAGGCAAGGTGGTCTATATGATCAATGTAATGATTTTCCTACGTCATGGGCAGACTCGAGTCGAGAATCTATTTTGACCGCTATGAGAGTACAAAGAAAGTTACCTAATCGTTTAGGCACGAATTGAGGAAATGCGTAACAGAGGTGGTGATGTATAATAATGTGGCATGTGGTCTTTACCTTAACATTATATTATGAATAAAATGACATAAATTAATCTACAAAAACAGCATTTACGTATCTTATTCACAAAATTGATACACAAATTGGTGGAACGTTCTCTTTACCATTAATTTATATTCATACAAAAAACATGGAAAATACACTAAATTTTAAATAAGCAAAATTACTTGACTTGAGTAAGTTGCAAATTTTGATATTTTAATATACATGAAGAACGCGACAAAGTTCTTGATATCCTGGTGATAGTCAGTCCATATTCACCATTTGAAAATTTCACGCCTAATTACCAGTACACAGAGAGGTTTCATCAAATATCCACAGTGTATGATGTGGAGTGGATTACCTTATAGATTTCGTCTTGACTGAAATGGATTAAAAACATATTAGTCTCATGGTATACTATATAAAAGCGTCCACGAGCCACTATGTGAACGGAGCTCCTTTGGTTGACCAGGAGCTTAGGTCATCGGTGCGAGTCCCCTGAGAAATGGTTGATGAGTCGTTGTTTGAACGAGTTTATATCGTGAGAATCCATAGCCCGAAGCATTTGCCTCTGATTGATGTGTTCACTCGAGTATTTTATTCCTCTTGCTTCTCCGTTGAGATATCTCTTTATTCTCAGGAGAGTTTTCTATGTTCTTCGGAGGTTTAGTGACTATGCTCCCTGACTGTTTAGCATTCTTTGGCCCTTAAGGTCGCACTACCTATTTCTTGATCATTCTAGTCGCGTGCTCTGCTGTATTTGGACGTTCCTTACATGCTTTGCTTGTAACACCGTAGGTACAAGAATGTTCGTTATCTCAAAATCAGTTGCTTGACAATTGTATATCGTTATAAGATAGTGAAATACAGATTGTTTGAAAAATGTTGTAATATAGAACCAAGTTCGTAGCCAGTACGGAAATTCAAGGGGGGGGGGTGATCTATGAAGAGGGGTGGCAGCAAAATAAATATTTAAGTAGATATAAATTTATTTTAGAGTAGGTGCTAGGTGTGTATGGAGGTTGAACGTAGGTGTAACTGGCATTGAGATTCTGTTACAGGTGACAAATCCTATGACATAAAAGAGATGGATATGAGATCCATCTAGGACATAAAGGAATGATTATTTATTTATTTATGTTTACACAGTCCTTATTTTTGTTGTCCCGTTTTTATTTTGATAGACATTTCGAGACTTTCCGTTCATCATATTGGGTAAAGTTTTTTTTTTTTTTTGGTATTTCTTTGCTGCACTTCAATTATGTTATTTTATAATATTTTCTTTCCAAACTTTTTTTATCTTATGTATTTCCTCTAAGTAATTTTTAAAAGTATGATAAGTCTTTTGATTTTTAATCACTTTTGTGCATTCTTTGATATTGAAACATCTTCTACTAACATGTTTTTCAGGAGTTTCGCCTTCTCTGAGACATACATCTCGCATTCCCATAAAACATGTTCATATGTTTCTTCACCTCTTCTCTCTTCCTATTCGGAATAAATATTTATTAAAATTAATGATTAGTAAAATACTGAGGACTATGGGACTTGGTTTAAATTACTTATTATTTCTGTGACTGAAATCTACTTGTCTCATGAATTTATATGTACTTCGTCCTTTTTCATTTGTATCCCACCGTATTTGCCACGTCACAAGCAATTTTTTCATCACTTTACTCTTCCATTTCGTATCCCTACTTTCTATCACTTCACCATCGATCTGAATACTTCCTTCCTTATGCATTTCATATCTTAATCAATAAGTAGAGACGCTGTATTTTGTCTAATGTTTGTAGTACATGATTCTTCTCGCTTCTTTGCCCTCAAACAGTATTGCCACACACAATTATCTGTTGTAGTGCTATTTTGTACATTTCACGTAAATCTTTTCTCCCAGTATTTAGTTTAGTCATTCCAACTCGTAAAAAACTGTAAAAATATTTTTAACTGTGTCAAAAGTATGATACAAATGTACCTGTAACGTAAAGTTTTCTCCCAATATTCGTCAATATTTTATTTCTCTTACAATTTTAATGTGTTCTTGTGAAGTTGTGAATTGGGTTTCTTCTTTTTTTCTTTTCATTCCAAAAACCATTCCAAAAGTTTTCTCCCTTGATATTTTTGTAAACTATTTTTATTAAACCGGTCATTGCACGATCGTAAAACTTCATTCATTTTCATTTCTAATTCCTTACGAGTGTTTCCTTCCACAAATATAACGTTATCAGCTTAACCAATACACAATTATCCAAGGCATATTGATATTAAGAAATCTTATTGTTTTCCTCCAAATAATCATATATTCGTGTTACAATTATTTTCGTTAATACCTTTCCAAAACAGTGCAGAAAACATACGGGTCTGTAGGAACTTGCTTTTTTATATTTCGGTTTGGTCCTTTTAAAAATATCTTAACCATGGCTATTTTTCATCCTGTCTGAAATTCTGCGAGCCTTAAGCAAAACTTATAAATTTCTACCAATGTTTCGCCGAAAGCTCCAATGGAACTTTTAATCATTTCGCCGAAACCACACACCGACGGACAGACAAGTTTGAACATGCAAAATTAGAAAAGAACCTTTAGAAATTCAAATAACAAAAAGACACTCTGCACAAGCAGTGGATACAGGGGAATATTATTTCCCAGAGCAATATCAAATTAAATAGTGCGAACGGACAAGAGGCTCGCGGTAGCAGTAAGACGGCGCAGGGTACACTGAAAAAGAACCCCAAACCCTAATAAACCGCATTTTTAAGAAAGCACTAAGAACGAACGTCGCAAAATGTCCCTAGAGACATCGTGCGCGCTGGGAAACGCAAAATTTGAGAAGGATGGTTAGCGGTTAGTTGAAAGAGAAACAAATTTCAAAAGAAAGCCATATAATTTCCGGGTGGCGAAGGTTCGCGCAAGTTTCAACATGAATCGTAGCGGCTGGCAACAGATCACAGAGGCCGCAATAGTGAGTAATAAAACCATAAAACTTGGGGGACCTAAGAACGAAGCCGCAGCGTCCAAGGCACAGCATCCGTCACAAAGGGTATTGTTTGAAAAGAAGCAAAATGGTGGAAAAAGAGGCGTCAGTAGCTACCAAACTCGGGGAGGGATCAAAATGGGGACGACGAATCAAGAAGAAGCGAAGGACATGACGATAGACGGGGATTGGTAAAACAAAATTTCAACAAACTTCTTTCGGAATTACCCAATCACTATCGTAGTTGGGAGAAGAGCGAAACACCAGTATTGGACACGGGAAAATATTAAGAAAGGGAGGTCACATCACCAGGTTTTTCGATAAAAACTAGAGCGCAGAAATTTTCGAGAGGAGTAATCATATATAACCATTAATAGTCTGTGGGAGTAACAGAGACAGACAGCGAAAGTTTTCTTTTTGAGTAGGAGAGAGTGCAGAAATTTTCTTTTTGAGTATGACAGCGAAAGTTTTCTTTTTGAGTAACTCAGAGCATAAGTTTTGATTTTGGTGCGCCAACACAGCAATTTTCGTGTAATTATGTGAGTGGAGCACACGACGAGTTTTTCAGCTTTCTAGTTGATATTATTTTGAATAACATTTTCAAGCTGTTACAAACAATTTATTTAACGAGACGCAGTTTAATGACAGTAGAAACAAAAGTGCGAATCGTTACGAGTGAACAACTTCTGAGTGATAAACCGTTTTGTTCAACACGTGTTTAAAATTTTATTAACTTTCTAATGCTTATGAAATTAATCGATCTGCTGGTGAACAATATTTAGTGAAGTGGAGTAGCAAGGAAAATCAAATTTAACCGCCAGTGACGTGTAAATGACAATATTTTTGATCAAAATTCTGAACGATGATCTGTGAGAAACGGTGAAGCAACCGTCATTAGGAACTAGTTCGTTACGCTAAGAACCCCGACCAGTTAATTGAGTGACTCTCGCAAGTAAAGAAAGCAGTAAATTCAGGGTGAAGCGATCCGCCGTGTAATCAGTTTCGAGTAATTGTGAGTCAAAACAATTGGCAACGTTCTTGTACAGTCACATACCGTGTGTACCCTTTATGTTCAGCTTGAAGGCATGGTATTGATAATTAGACAAGGGACCACGAAGCTATAATTAAATATTGTAGAGAACGTTTAATGTAAAAATAAGGCAAACTGATTTAAGGATCAAAATACGACCTTGACTAAAATCGCGATAGAGAAATAAATGACGGTGTTAGCTGTAAAGAAGACGAGTCTGGTCAAGGCGGTACGAAAAGGAATCGAAGAGGTGTCTTCAACAGATATTCGAGTGACATTACAAACTGGTTCATCATCTAAGTCAGACATCATCAAAACAATTTAATAACTGTAAAAAGTGTAACGTGTTCCCAAATTTGTGTAGAGCCCACTAAAAGTGTAATGATATGTGATTATGCAAGTGTAAATGTGCTACGTATAAAAGTGTTAAGAGGTCAATGAACCGACCAGCCCAGTGGCCGAATTTGGGGTGAGTAATCTTATGAAAACGGAAGAACAACCGTTGCACAGTCAGCGTTTTTAAAGTGTAATACCCGAGGAATTCTTGTGTTAAAATTAGTCATTCACAAATGTTTATGTGTGTAGATCAATATAATGTTATTCAATAAAGTGTTTGATGTCTTTTGAACACCACATTGCTGTGTTTTTATTGTGAGTGGTTCCGATAGGAGTGTGTATTCCGTTCTCAGCCCTGTGATTCATGAAAAAAAAAATTCCAAATTTTTGGAGATTTTCTTAATTAATTATCAATAATAATAGTAAGGAAAACTCAATATTTTCATTGTTCATTTCTGGTATTTCTTTTTTCTTATTTTTCAATACCTCTACATAACTTTTCTAGTTTCCAATTATCCGCTCGATTGCTGTTAATTCATCAACATATTTTGCTGCAGATGTTCCGTCATTGTCATACAGCTTCTTCATCCATCATGATATCTCCACCATAATTTTAGATTCAATTTGTTCTACAATTTCTTATACATATTTTACCTTCTAAAATTTTAACATCTGAAATTTCTGTCCTATGAATCTTTTTGATACTATCTTCACGCAGATTCAAAATCTGTTTGTTGATTTCACATAATCTACCATCAATATTCCATTCTATTTTATTTACTCTGTCTGTGTCATTTTCCTCATGTAAATGCGTATCGTCTAGGCTATCTTTAATTGTATTTTGTAGCAGAAACTTTTTTATAGCTTGCAGTTGCGCATTTAGTTTTCATTCTTTCTTATCCTCGTTAAATATCAACGTATTAATTCTTTTGCCTTCAAAATTAACTAAACCTTTTTCAACGCCTCTTAATCTTTCCATATTCTCCCTTTCCGTTTCACCAGGTTTTTTCAAGAAAACTTTCACACATTCTCTAATGCTCAACACTTCCTTGTACTTTCCTTATGTATCTCTGTAGTTGTTCCCAAACCCCCTCTATTCCATCCTTTATTTTATTCTGGAGTGAACTTGTCACATTCTTTAATTTTTCGTTATTAAATGTCTTATTTATGTCATAAAATTGTTTTGCGCTTGTTACGTCAAATTTACCTTCTTAGGTCTCCATCGCAGACTTCTTTCTTTCTCATACTTCTTATTTTCCAGATTATTTTCTTCAACCATTGCCTCATCCACCTGCAATTTACTCTAATTTTGGGGAGGGAGCTGTATAGAACGATTCCTGAATTGTATGGCCCTTTTGGGCAAAGAGTGGTTGACATTGCGAGTATTGTGTTCGTGAACAAGAATGTTTCGTATGAAGCAGGAGTGGTAGTTTAGTAATTCGGTCTTAAGAAACACGACAGTTTCATGAATATAAATGCAGGGAAATGTTAAACTATTTAATTGCTTAAATAAGAAATTACAAGAGTTTCGGGGATGAGATTTACAAATTATCCGCACAATCCTCTTTTAAATTCTGAAAGTTTGCTTGCTCTGACTGGTATTGTCCCAGAAGTAAACGTATGCAAAATATACGCAATGGGAAACATGTGTACTAATTACATTGACTGATATTCGGAATGCACTAAAAAATTTGCTTAGTTGGGTATTAAGATTGCATTGAAGGTTATCTTGAATAAGGAGATTTTCGAAATTTGTATTCGTAACAGTTTTTAATTTTGTTTCGTTTAACGAATAAGAAACCTGAGGTAAATATTTGGTGATACTATTATGAAATGACATAGACTCAGATTTGCCTGTGTTTACAATGAGACGATTTGCATAGAACCTACCCAAAAGGTTAGACAACACTTTTGAGCGTTGGCGTCTTTATATAGTAAATTTGTGTCATGTGCAAAAAAGAACCATTTTGCAATCTCATGTGATAACATGTTCATATACAACCAAAAGTGTATAGGTCCGAGAATTGAACCTTGGTGAACTCCGCCAGTAAGTGATTTTGTTTCTAAAAATCTATACTAAAGTTTTTTATTTGTAGTAAAGGATATTTCGACCTGTTTATGTCTATCCTTTAAATAGAACGTTGGCCATTCATGTGCAAGTCCACGAATGCTAAAAGAATGCAATTTTGAAAGGAGAATTTCGTGATCGGTGACGAATGCTTCGGACAAATCAAAAAACACCCTAAAGGTTTTCTCCATGATTAAAATATGTGGTAACATCTTTTAAGAAAGAAAATATGGCTCTGGCTGTGAAAAAAGATTTCCGAAAACCGTGTTGATCGTCAGAGAGAATGGTTTTTCATAAAAAAAAGTTTCGAAGACTCTTAAAGAACATTTTTAGGAATTTTGAGAAAGTGGGTTGTAGAAGAATTGGTCGGTACTTTCCAACATAATGTTAATTTCGTTTCTTGTGTAATGGTTGCTCTTAAGTTTTCTTAAATATCTCAGGAAACATATCTTTTAACAAGAAACTATTGAAAATGTAGTGAGGCGACGTTCCTTTTGACCTAGTGACCCCACGAACGGAGGGGAACAATAACTTGAATTACTATATTCCTTTATAGACCTATAAAAGAATGAGAAGGAGCAAATGACAATAGGGAATGACCCCAGTCATGGCAAACAGTGTTTTATTATTATTTAACAAGCAACTTACACGGCGACTCCGGAGCGACGCAGCTTTATTCCAGGAGCGACTCAACGTTGACCATCGTTAGGTGACTGAGACACGGCGAAAGTGTACGGGAGATGGCAAGAGTTACGTCGTGCAGGTTCGGAAGATAGTTGGAGTGAGCAGCGGAAGTATAAAGCTAATGAGATCAGTCTGGGTCAGTCTGGACAATCTAAAGAATCAGGGGACAGTTATCAGGACCAGATTGCGTTTATCTGAAGCAGCTGAGGGACAAGGGAATGTTGACAGGACCAGTTTGGGACTATCTGTACCAACAAGGGAGGAGAGAGGTAATAACCCACGGGCGACTTAACTCAAGAGTAGCGGCAGTTTCACCCAGATGCGTTATAAGCAGAGGTGTTATATAGTCCTTTAGAGCTGAGTCACTCTATTTCCGACGGTTATGTCACTCTCTCGGCTACGCGGGTGCCCTTTGCCTGCGATTACACGACATCACTCCCCTCCCCAAAGAAGGAGAGTGAACTCAGCTTGTCGCGTTCGCAGCATTGGCCCCGTGTACCAATTGCAATGATTCAATTTAATTAAACACTCCTTACAAACATACTTGTTTCAAATTTTTACACGTTTGGTTGAACAATGTTATTTTTTATCTATTTTACTGGATTTAATTTATAAAATCTTGGTATTAGATTACCTAAAAATATAAGGGTTCTAATGACCTTGACGATCCCTATAGCCCTAAGAAAAAAATACCTAAAATACGTGCATTTCCTTAACTCATTAAAGAATATCGTAAATAAAATACATACTTCAGGAAGTAGGTACTTATCAACCCGGCACTGTCCAATTAAATAATTTGGTTTCCACTTTTACGAACATTTCGCGTGACAAGATTTTCGAAAACAAATATTTAAACACAAATATTAAATCATTTTCAGCGATAAAATAATTTATTTTTATTAGGATCCACGAATGTGAAATATGTATGGAGGTATTAGCATTTGTCGTTGCATTACTTTAATAAAAACCTTATTTTATTTGTTTTAGTATAACGCTTAAATAAAATATTGATTTAACAAGGTTTTTATTTATTAATTTTACTTTAACTGACTAAACAAAATATGATTTTCTTCTCTTGCGACGCCTCCTCGCTGCGCGCGTTCGCCGTGCGTGGTTAACAATCTTTGACTCGACGGACGGAGCTGGCATATAGACAAAGTCCTATCTCAGATTCCTTTTACAGTATGCCGGCTTGCCGATTTCATCTGTTGTCCAGTTAATTCCTCGTCCTGGTGTGGGCGGCAGCGAGTGTACTGGCGAGTCCAGAATCATATTGTTGGACTCGCTGCTTGTGGGCCGCCATTTTCCGCTCTGCGAGGCTTCTCCAGGGGCGGACTGTGGCCACGCGATTGTTTTGCGCGTCGTCTCTGGAAGAGCGGACGTTCTTCTCCCTGCTCTCTCACCTCTGGATGTTGTCGTCCGTAGGTCACTTGGCCAGATAAGTCTCTCTCCCGTTCAAGGGGCGAAGACTATACATATTTTACTCTGCAGGCGGTGCAGATGAAGGCGAGCGCTCAGAACGCGCGTAGGCTGTTCATTAATGATAGTTTGTGTACTCTGTGACAACTGCTGGTGACTGTGTATTTGGGTTCGGGGGAAAAAGCGGATCTAGGTTGCGACGGTGCCGAAAATACTCTAAATGAAAACTTACTGTGATCTAACGTTTACTACTAAAATGGCCATATCAAACGAGATACCAATTTTTTCGTTTGACCTGGAGCGAGGATTCTGTTTTTTTAATAAAACTAATTGACTTGTATTAATTGCTATTAAAGTCCTGTTTGTATAATACTTTTCGTATTCCACCGCGACATTTCTGTTATTATTTTCTGCAGCCTTGCGAATTGTAAGCGTTTCCTCAGTACGCAAGCGAACGGTGGATTTTCCGCGTCGTCTTCTCTTACAGGAAGCAGTAACTGCACCCACGGGATGCTTACATCCTCCTCTATTAAAAACATTTATTATTTGTTAACCATGGGCATTTTAGTGGTCTAGAAATCATTACAATTAATAACTGATAAAGAATAGTATAGCTAAAAATTTTCATAATGAGCCTTGACTTTGAACAACTAAAAAAAAATTAAGTTGAGGTTCTTTCCTAAAAATACGATGCTGCCCTAACCCTCTATCAGGAAAAACTTTTCTATTTTCAGATATTCGTTTGAAAACGGATCTAGCGATTCTACCCACATTGTGACTCTTCCGATCACTTGAAACATACGTCGAATTTTGTCATTGTTCAGAAAACAATAACGAATCGAAAAATTCAGAAAAATGTTTTCAATTTTTTTTTCGTTAAACTAGGTTTACTTTCAATACTGTTGCCACCTTTATCCTCCGAAGAGTTAATATGAAAATATTGTATTGTTAGATCATTTTTGATAGTCTAACATTGATTTGTCTCGTTTAACAATGGAATAAGAACAAATCCCTCCTTACTTCTGAGAACGTCGTAATGATTTTTAAGTTGTGGTCATCGACTCACATCTCTGAACTCTTTGTTGAATTAACCTTGATAGTAGTTTTCGCTACTGAGAACGGTTAATTTTTTCTGTTAATAATTTCTCCGTACTTAATTGCATGTACGTTCGACATAACTTCCTTGGCAGTTGTTTGCTATGTGAGGAACCTCTGGTGAATCGCCGCAGTCTGCGTCACTGTTTGTAGCCACCAGCTGTCTGTCCGACACATTAGTCCAGTCATATAGTAGGTTGGCGGGGAAAAATATAGAAGTTATTTTCTCAATCGATTTATGTTTTCGGAGGCGCAGAATTCGAATTTTAACTTTGCAACTGTGCGTTTGAAAAAAATTCAAAGAACTTTGAAAAAAGGTCTTTTTTAGTTTTTGTTTATAACTCGAAAATTATGTGCTTTTAGAGATAAGTATCCAAAATTAATGTCCATTAAATTTCTTTAAAATTAAGTCTGTATATTTATTTTGTCTGACAAGCAGATATAGCGCTAGACCGTGGTGAATTTTGACAAAAATTTTGAAAGTGACTTCAAAACCCAGTATTTCTTACGTTATCTTATATCTCTAGAAATAAACACTTTTAAAGATTATAGTCAAACAAAAATAAACTACATTAAATTCTACCCCATACTTGACAACCAAATGCCATGGCTACCATCCATATAATTCTAACCAACACCTCAAATGTTATGGTGCGGTTCAGGGTAGAATCTCTTAGCGTACACTCCGACGTCCCGCATTCCCCCTTATAATTCTATTCCACACCTGACCACCTAATATCGCGAAACGACGTTCCTTTTAACCTAGTTACCCGACTAAAGGAGAGGCACTATAGCTTGAGGATCAATTATCCTATTCCCTTATGATAATTGAGATGAGAATAGGATGAGAAGGAGCGAGTGAGAATTGTCGTGGCAAACAGTGTAATATTGTCCTTTAACAGCAACTTACACGGCGATTCCTTAACGACGCAGCTTTATTCCAGAAGAAACAGTTCTCCCCAGGAGTGACTCATCATTGACCATCGTTAAGTAACTGAGACACGGCGAAAGTGTACGGGAGATAGAAAGAGTTAGGTCGTGCAGGCTCGGAAGATAGTTGATTTGAGCAGCGGAAGTATAACGCTAGAAGGACTAGTCTGAGTCAGTGTCAACTATCTAAGGCACCTGGGAACAGTTGTCAGGACCTGACTGGGTCGATCTGAAACATTTGAGGTGCAAGGGAAAGTTGACAGGACCAAACTGGGTCTATCTGTACCAACAGGGGAGGAGAGAGGAACGAACACATGGGTGAATGACACAAGAGTAGCGGCATTTCTCCACAGATGTGGACAGCAGTGGTGTTATATAGGTCATTAATGTTGAATCACTCTGTTTTCGACGGCTATGAGTCTCTCTCAGCTACGCGGGCACGCGCAGTCTGCAACTACGCGACAAAAATATGACTAGTACAACACAAGAGGAAGATTTTCCTATAAATTCAGGTTGAACATCTATTACTACTGAAAATTTTTTTTTTTATAGACTGCTGAAAGTCTTAAATTTACTAGCACTAGTTTCAAAAGTGGGCAAAGTAATGCGGTACGTGTGTGGATATATTTAGTGGACATTGATTTAAGTTACTGATATCGATATCTTACCTATTTCTGAGAAATGAGTTTCAAACAATTTTGCATTGTGCTTTGGATGTGTTGCGATTTTGTACCCGACTAAAAGAGAAAGTTTTTTTGGCGTTTTTCTGAAATGTCTTTTTTTACAATATTCCACGTGGTTTTTATCCGGTTGTTTAATTTAAGTATCTGCCTGTCATTTTTCATATGTTTAGCTGCACAGTCTAAGAACAGTTTTATATTTACAGAAAGAATCATGAAACTCAACTGACTGGTTACATAATTTTGAAAGATAATATAAACGGCGATTGGAAGATAATATAAATTTGCGTTTTACGGGAAAACTAAAGTTGATTTTCTTGTAAGTATTGAAAAAACATCTTTACATTTATCGTCAGTGTTTTGGCAGTTTTAAACATCCTTTGCAGTTCCGTAAAAGAGTATATGAAGAAAGTTCAGAGTAAACGAATTCTGCAAACTCTTAATTCTTTGCCTTAAAGGCTTAGGTAACACATACTCAGCGAAGAACGAGAAATGAGTCAATGGGAATGACTTCATTGTCAACTCGGGTAATAGATTTCATGCAGCTGAGAGCAGTGGACAATCCATTGTGTTAACGTTTAGGTCACCCGTTCTCTGCAACCATCCACAGAATTATCGACATGACAACTTTCGACATTCGTTCATTTATCATCCTGATAGAGCCAACCCTGCACTTATCCTGACTACTTCGTTATCACGAGTGAGTCGAGGAATTGCTAATTGCACAGACGATACCACGAACTGCATCAAGGCCATCACGCTAATTGTGAGGTACACCGTATATGATACCCAACATTGTCGCAATAGTTTCTTTCACACCGCGTTCTCGAGTGAACGTCGCGTTTATAAGCAATTGTTCTATCTGATTGATCTCGTTTTAAACCAGAACTATTTATTCCACTGTATCGTAAATAAAGAGAAATAAATAAATCGTATGGTAATAAGAGAAATCATTTATTTGTAACTTAAACATAAGCAGCTTTCGCTGATATTTGTTACATATAGTTTTAATTCATTCAAAAAAACTGCTAATAATGATGTAATTCAATTGTGCGAGAAAAAATACAGAATGGACTAAAGGTCATGTTTCGTGACTAAATATATCTATTTTGAAAGAGTTTTCAATTAAATGTCAAGAATGTAAAGGAAAAAAATTAATAGTGTTCTCAAATCCTGCGTTTATTATTTCCTCGCGTAAGCTGCAAATAGCACCGTTGTTTTGCAAGAGAGTGTGCTATAAGACTCGTTTTACAGTATAATTTTTATTTTAATAAAATTAAATACCATAATAAAATAGTGATTAGTATCTCCCAGATAACAGTAAATTTTGATATTTTGAGGTACTATTAATTTAAAATTATTGATTTCTACGGCTATTTTATTTTGTTTAATGTTATTTTCTATTACTTGTTCAAAAATGGTGTTAAAAAGTTTTACTATGAATTGGGAAGTTTTTAATAAACAACGGTTGTTACAATGAAATCATTTCATAAAAGGTGTTTTTACAAAATGTCTTCCAGACCGTCGTTAATATAGATACCATTGCTGAAAGAATAGTATTGTTACTTATTAAAAGAAGTGCAAAGTCGTGTTTTACGGTACAATGTCAACTTCCAGAAGTTAAAAATTCCATCATACATTTTGATATGGTTGTAGACATTATATAATATTCATAAGTAGGAAATAAAATGAGGTTTGGCACTATGTTCGGTGAGACATAATACATCAAAGATCTATATAACAAGAGTTAGGCGCTAATTATAATCAGTCAAATGTTCCCTAAATACCTGATGCAACAAAAAAACCTAAATTTTTACTGAAACTTATATTTGCGTAATATAGATGGACTAAAATGGCTCTTTGCAAAATGCTTGGAATACTTTAATAATGGAAAAACTACTGTATTGGGTAGGAAGAGAAGAGTCAAAGGTTTCTTTTGACCGTTTGTATAACGAAAAACGTGAGAAATTTTTAAAACAATTTAATAACACTTTTATTTAAATACGTACAAGATCCAAGATAACATACAAAAATGGATTTGATAAATACTAAAGAAAAAAACATATTTTACGAAGAATATTCCTGTAAACTACGAGGGATACGCGAAATTTACCAACGATGGTAGAAAAAATTAATAAAATAGACGTTTTGAAGAAGCACGCACCCTAGCGCGCACAACCAGAGAAGATATACACTAGGACCCTGTATTGTTTGACTATAGAGACGGGGAAGACTCAAAACCATTTCAAGTTTTATACTCAATATTGTATTAGTGTTGAAATTGCCTCCTTGTTGTCAACGTGCGTACTACGGTGAGGCGATACGTCTCAGTACCCTTTCGTCCTGACTGAAGACTTGGTGTCGCCTGGTGTTCGTTGTCCTCACTAGTGTCTGGAGTGGTCACTCCAGGCGGACACCACGACACTAAAAGAAGCTGTTAGGGAGGAACATGGTGAACACTATGACCAAGGCATTTCCCGCGAGGAAATAACGTATCATGATCCCTGGGACTATGCCATGATAGAAGGCTGCTCGTGGGATTTAAAAACGTTTAAAAAACCCAGAAGTGTTACAATATTTAAGTTAAATGGATACATCTGGGATGTACTCAGAGAGACAACCGCCATTTAGTATAAGTATAGCAAAATAAGTTTTATTACGAGAGAGTAAGTACAAGTTGTACCAAGAAAATGAACAAGGACAACATATGGAGCAAGATAACAAATAACAACGAGAACATTAGAGAGAAAGTCATTCTGAAGCTACATTTACACTAGTATATATGTGTGAGCGACGTGTATGAGATGCATGTCAATTTGTATGAGCTAGTGCCGTATAGTTACTCTTTAACAAGTCGCGCGATAGATCATTATACAAATCCCGATACATTTTGTATGAGCTTCGTTCAGAATATACATGCCGCTAATACAAGTTGTAAAACGCGTATGCGTATGGGCATTAAATAAGGCTTGTGCACGCTTCGCCGTGTCTGTCTAAATTCTAGTT
>NNCF01135827.1:15000-35225 GCA_002313205.1 Laupala kohalensis | reverse complement strand
TCAAACACCCTCCCCTTTTTTTGGCTTTTTTTCTTTTGAAATTGTTTGTGTGGGAAAGTATTGTAGTTAAAATCATAACTATATTACATTTTTATTGAAAGATAATTATCTTTAAACATACTAAAATACTAAAAATTAATAATTAATCGCAAAACAAAGTCGTCTTGTTATCTACAATACAAGTTCCAAAAGTATGCACTTAAATACGAATAAAAGAGCGCATTGCGTTCGCGGAATGTTAGTTCATACGCGTAATCACTTTTTAAACAGCGCTAGCTCGTAAATAACGCTTCGGAAGGGAATAAACATATAAGAACCTTTTTTGTAAGCTATTTTATAATCTATAAAATTTACAACAGCTANAATAAACATACAAGAACCTTTTTTGTAAGTAATTTTATAATCTATAAAATTTACAACAGCTACTTGTACGATAAAACGTATAACTGAAGAAATATTTTATAAAAACCGCTTTTTGGGACTTTTGACTATCAATAACTTTTTTAGCACAAGTGGGATCAATGGAGACTTTTGATATTTTATTTGAAATGGTGACCAGAAGTTGTATACCAAATTTTACATCTTTGCGTATGTATTCTTTGAGGAACGTCCATTTTTTCCTAGACTAAATAGGCTACAGGACAAGACGCTTAGCAAACTACTACTTTTAGGATAGGTTGATCCTTAATATTGGCAGATGTAATTCATATAATAATTGTAATAAATATATTTATATTTTGAATGTACGTAATTATTTTCCTCTAATTCACAGAATATCGATATATTTGTATACAATTATTCTATATTATTTTTGTCTGTCTTTTGTAGATACATGTGTATAACGAAATTTTTATTATTATTACAATTTCGTTGCTCCCCTAAACACGTAGAACCAATGTCTTTTAACTTCCATAAGCTGTGTGCTAAATGTAGACAGCCACGAAATGGAAACACTCTGAAAACTACAAAAATGAGCGCGACGGACCTAGTACCCTGTCACAAATACAAAATATATAAAAAATACAAATAAGTTGTTTGTTTTACTATTAAATATATTTTTTTTTGAGTAAACATTAATATAAATTACAAATTATGTAAAGAAATATTTTTGTAAACGTATGAAACATTTGCTGTGTTAAAAAGAAATCTTTTTATTTGTGTATAGTATAAATTCATTGTCGAATTTTTAATATCTAATACAAGTACGTTATTGCATTCACAATTATTTATTGCCGCGATTTAAATCGGATCTAAAATTTAATTGCATGGAACTATTTGTAATTATTGTTTTTAATCTACAACTAGATATAATCGTTGGGTTAAAGCTATATTTTTTGTCTTTGACTTGGACGACCAACCGGGTGAAACATGGAGGGACTCGGACGGACTCGGAGCGGCTCGTACGAGACGTCGCGGCCCAGACGGTAGTGGTGCTCACTGAGTGCGACATAGAGCGCGCACACCGTGTGAGCCATAGGATACGAAAGGGGCCAATAGTGAAATTGGCCTCTTATAAAAAGAAAGAGGAACTCTTAATGGGAGCTTCCCATTATTTGCGTGTGGCGACCGAGGAATCTCTCCGCGGAGTTCGCGTCGCGGAGGACTTCTCCTTCGCTGTACGACAGACACGCAAAGAGATCGGGCATTTTTTGCAGGATGCTAGGAGCAAAGGGCACAGGGCGTCTTTGCGTTTTTATAAAGTTGTGGTGGATGGAAAGCGCTACACGCTAGAGGACCTGGAGGAGCCGAGTCAGGGAGACACCCCAGCCCCAGTTGATGACGCGGCAACATCGCCGGTACGGCCGCCGACAAGCAACACCACTCATCCCCGATGTCGACACATCAGCAGCGCGCGGTGGTGCGAGAGCAAGCCAGCACCAGCGCGTCATCAACGAGGTATGAGGAAAGTGCACCACGCTAGCCGCCTACCAACCGGTCGCCATACGTACTTCCCCCACCGCAAGGACGGGTGACGAGGTCTGTGGCACTAGCAGTTCAGCAAGGTACGTCCGCGACAGGCCGGTAGGACAAAGGGCATGTATTAGACGTATTGTGTTGGAACGTTGAAGGATTGACGAGGAAACTGACTAAGGGAAGTTTTTGTGAGTTCCTTGAAAAATTCTCTGTAATTTGATTACTTGAAACGTGGTGTAAAGACGGAGACTCGGTTAATTTAAATGGATATACTTGTTTTACGAAAAGAAAAGGATCGCGTGGAAGAAACCCAGGTGGAGACATAATTTATTGCAAGAATTCAACGAATTACACTTTACGAGAAAAAAATATAAATTTGCAATGTTCCATATGCGTTAAACTAGAATGCACGGGTATGGAGATATTAATTTTAATTATTTGTAGACACCCACAACGATCTGTGTACCATAATAGTTACTTTTATGAAGAGTTAGACCATACATTAATTACGCTGAAAAATAGGAATCCCAATGCAGAACTTTTATTAATGGGAGATTTTAATTCAATAATAGGTGAAGAATTACCAGACCTGTGAACGAAAATCTTAATTCTACTAATAATAATATATTTAGAAAAAGTAATGATAAAGTGAGCAATGGGAAGAGAAGCGAATTACTAGAGCTATGCTATTTACATAATTTAGATATTTTGAATGGTTCTTATGGGGATGACGCATGCGGCAATTTCACGTATATTAATAGTAATGGAGAGAGTGTAATTGATAATGGTTTGGCGTGTAGTAAAACTGTACAGTGGATAGATAAATTTCGTACAGGTCAAAGTATAGAATCCCATCACATGCCACTTTGTTTAACCTTAAAATGTAAAAATAGTGAATTAGAAATTTTCTGCGATGAAACAAAATTTAAAGTTAACGTTAATAAGACAAAAACCATGACATTTAAAAAATGGTGGGTCTACAGTAAGAATAAAATTTGGTCATATAAACGTGAAACGCTAGAAAACGTTAAAGAATACATATATTTAGGAGTAACCATTTGCATAAACATAACTTGGACGAGACATAAGGACGAAAAGGCAAATACATTTTAAGTACTATAACAAAATTAAAAATTACAATTCCCGAAATTGCACCAAGACTTAAGGATACAATGTTTCAATCTCTATTCATCCCGGTAAGAGTCTACGGAGCGAAAATATGGGGAGCGGGGGTTAACTATATTTAAAATTCGCTTCAAGCGAAATATCTTAAAATGGCAACAGGCATTGCTCAATGCACAGCAAACAGTGGCATTATATAGGAATTTGGGTTGCTTCCCATTGAACTAACTCTCCAATTAAGAGCAATTAAATATTGGCTTTCGATAAGGGCAGGAACCAGGAACCCACTTGTAACTCTGTCTTACCATTGAACAGAAGGAAAATGGGACAGGCAAATTAAAAATTTAATTCATAAAGCAGAAATCACTTGTGTGAGTCAGAATAGTCCGTCGTGAAACGATCTAAAGATATTAAGAGAAAACTCCAAGACTTATAACGTCGTGAAAAAGGAACTAATAGACTGAAAAAGAGATCACTTATCGTGCAAACCTTAGTAGCTGGACAATGGGGCAGAAAACCATACATTGATTGCCTCAAATCAAAAGAACGATCTGGTTACGGATGGTTTTGCGTAGGAGGGTGGAAATTTAGAAAACTGAGGGGGGATCGAGACTCTATTTGCCCATTTTGCAGCGAACAAAATGAAGATTGGATTCACATTTTACTAACATGACCGAAAACAGATCAAAAACGAACTTGTATGCAAGTTGGTGCATTCCAAAATTATAACATTAACGTAGATTCAACCTTTGCGATAATGAGGAACAATCGAGTACCTGTAGTGCAGTCCCTGGGTCAGTTCCCAAGCTATGTGAGGGAGATGAGAGAAATAGTAATATGCGCTGAAACTACTGATTCAAATGAACCGTGATTCTGCCGCATCGTCTTTTTCTTTTGTTTTAGGCGGAGACATCTTGAGAAGACATTCCAAGGCATTACGTCAATTATGTTTTTTTAGTATTGTAAATAATTGAATTTTATTTTAATTTTTATTTCTATGACAAAACTTGTATATTTTACATTATTATGTACTTCTCTTATTTAAGAATCTTTTGTATATGTTTATATCAATTGTGTTTATTCGCGTCCTGACCGTTGGTTTCCCGTGGTTCCCAACGGTGCTCATTGAATTGATAGTTGCAGTATACTTAAAATATATTTTACAACAAAATTAAACAATATTAAAGAAGCACTAAAGGATGCTAAAATACTATTATGATACAAATCACCAGTAAATAAAATTACAGTCATTTTAAGTTCAAAACAAAGATAGCTAAAATTAAAACTGCAACTATCCATTCAATTAGAGTGAATACCAGGGCATTGTATGCACAGCCCACGGCTCTATTGAAGGGTCTTGATAAAGGCGTACAGATAAAAAACCTCCCCACACATTTGTACATAAATAATATTTTGTGAATGAAGCACCCTATTGAAATTGAATAAAACTACAAACACTAAAAAATATGAATTTCCGTGAAACAAAATTGTTACATCGATAAATACATGGTTTTAAGGCTAATTTTATATTTTTTTTATTATCATTACTTTCAGTTAAAACAAAGTTGAATTATAGCATATGGGTTGTTATTTCAATTGCTATAAGAATTAGTTACAGTAGTTACCAAAAGTACTTGTATACCCTTTTTCTATTACATTGAAAATAACCATAGATATAACGGGAGGAAATATGTTCAAAGAACTCTTGTCTACGTGCTTTTAATTCTGTATACTCGACTTTTCTATTTCTCATTGGTTCATGATGAAATGGAAAATACAACCTACAAGTGCTGCCTCACTACCAATTGACAAAGAGGGCAAGGAATGTAGTGCTCTAACATTACGGAATGTACGCTCGAAGCTGGTCCCCACGATAAAAGTGCTGGGAAGAAGCGCGACGAATCGAATAAAGCGCTTTGAGTTAGACGAAGATAGACAAGAAGAGTTTCGGAGAAAAGTAATACTCTCCGACAAAAGCAAGGATGACTTATTTGGATCAGAAAAAGGGAAGAACTAAGAAATGAAAATTGAAGAAAACTGTGAAACACGGAGGAGGGCATGTTACGGTTTGGGGATGAATATCTTCCTCAGGTGTCGGCAATTGGTCGTTAATTGACTATAATGCAATGAAATATATTGATGTGTTGCTCCATGCAGGAAAGCGTTGAAAAGTTAGGACTCCATGGAAGTTTTTTTTCGCAACAAGGTCATGATCCCAAACATGACGAAAGACGGCTTCTGTTCTATGTCTGCGGGAGGTTGGATTGAATTTAAGGGTGTGGATAAGGATCGTGTTTTTCAAAAAGAATGGAATAAAATTATTTTCGAGATAACGAAACCATTGGTGGAGTCGATTCCTCGTCGATTACGAGGCAAACAACTGCACTACGGATATTTGATACGGATAATACTGATCTACGGATATTATCTTCTTAAATATCAATTTATTTTCTACTGCGCAAATACTTTTATACCTTCAAAATACAGCAATTTTCTGATTTTATTGCCCTTGATTTATAATAACACATAAAATACACGTATAAATATTTTTATTTATAAATATTTTTTGACGTACCTCACAAAAAAATATTTTCATTCGACATTTTCTGTTTTATTTTTAAAAATTCTTCCTACATATATGCGTGTGAATACTATTGTTTCCATTGTACTTGGTTTTACCATAACGGCTCAAGTTTTGAATATCTTTTAATATGTAAAATATTGTTCAACGTTCTTCGTAAATACAACTTGAGATATACAGGTTAAGTAAAAAGCGCAAGGCACATTTGGAATTGCTGTTCATATTAACAATGTTCTTTTAAATTTATTATGACTTGTTATGTCTGAGGTAACAAATGAACTGATCTCTGTTCCTTGCAACAAATATAAATTTATTGCCGTTGTAATAAATACAAAGAATAACCAGTGCGCTCATCATTGAAGTACCGTTCCAAGACCAAGAGATGTTCCGTGATTGTAGCCGTGTGGAGTAGAAAAAAGCAGACCTAGTGATGATGTTTNTCTCATTATAAATATTTTTGACATATTTCACAAAATATTATTTTTATTCGACATTTTCTGTTTTATTTTAAAGAATTCTTCGTACATACATGCGTGTGAATACTTTTTTTTCCATTGTACTTGGTTTTACCATGACGGCACAAGTTTTGAATATATTTTCGATACGACAAAATAACGTTATTTTTTGAAACAATATCGATGTTTAATTTTAAGCATCTTCCGTGCATCCGAACTCGTTAAAAAGAAAAAGTTTCTAGTTTACTGATTTGTACTGACATTTCTAAGTAAGAGTAATTTTATTCGCAATGTGTTTAGAATGGAGAATAACATTTAAACTGTTATATTAATGGGTATAATCCAAGATATTAGTGAACGTGTTAATGAGAGTCTGATACTGTTAAGTTGCGGGTAGATAGTCGGCATTTTACACCTGTTTTGTCACATATCGGAAAAGGTAAAGGAAAAACTTCTTCTATATCATCCGAAAGAATGTCATCCACTGCCAACTCAGTGGTATCACATAACCGAAGTAGGCTGACAGGGGAGTATGTAAAGTTGAAAGTTCTCTCAACAACCATTTTCGACAAATATTAGTTTAGCTATTTTATTTTCAAATAAATGTCATCATTAAAAAAAATAGAAACTGTGTTGTTTAAATTTGTACAGTATTTTTAATTAATGAATATTTTTATTTCATGCTGTTAGTTATTTTACTATATTAGATACAATAGTATTGAAATAAAGCAATCATAAATATTTCCTGATTTGTTTTTGTTTGTTTTTTGTAATTTTGATTACAAATTTTGTAATTATCGATCTTGGTAATATCGGTCGATGTATCAAAATAATGATATTTCGTCTCGATAATATCGGTAGTTTTGTAAATATGAGTTGAGGAAGAGGGTGCTACTCTGCTGCTGGCGGAGCTTCGCCGTAAGCGATGCTAGAGCAATCTGTCGTTTCTTTCCTTTTTACGCGCCATGTTTTAACCCGTGGTTCGAATATCACACATGTATAATGAACAACATGAGACTAGGAAAAACTTATTTAATGATTAAAAATCTTGAATGATTTTAATATTCAATACTGTATTGTATATTTTTAGTGAACCTAACGTCTCGTTGAGGTTTTAGTTTTTAAAACTTGTAATTTTTAATAAATATTTGATTAAAATACAAAGAAACAAATTTTTTGTGTTATAAACATCATTTTTAATAACTTATTTACTTTAGAAATTCACTTCAAAAACTAAATAATATCTCTTGGTTGAGGAAAACGACAGAAAATTGTTTACCTGGTTTCTCCATTTCCTGTTCTATTTCTTCGCATAGCTTGATTTGTATTGTCATAAAATGATACTCTATTGTATTTTGGGATATTTTTAATCATTTTGTGTATATCGAGCTGTTTATGAAACTGCTTTGTTAGTGGTTGATCATAAAGACGAATATCTGTGCCGAAACGATGTCATGGGAGGAAGTGAAACTGATCCGACTTTTTTTTCATTGTAGTATTTGTAAATAGGAAATGTAGCTAAGTGCTATTGAAGCTTATCTGCATGGGGTGATAGGATGTAGGAGGTGGGTGGTAGGAGCTATTGTTAATAGGTGGGCCGGTTAGCTCAGTTTACCAACAACTTGGCCCACGTGAAGGTGTTAGTAGAAGAAGTTAGCAATAGTAAGAGTTAGTGACCTAAGGTAGTGGTACCAGGAATCTATCAGATGAAGGATGGTTTGATTTTCAATTGTCACAGTTATATGAACTGGGACATTGAAGTGAAAAGGTACAATCTTTTTTTTTTCTAGTCGGGAATTAACCCAAGCATGCTAACCACGGGGCAACCAGAGATCCGACTTCGCTGGCCGAGAGGACGGCGATGGTCATTATCTTGGTGGAATTATAAATAGTTCCACCAAGGTCGGTATAAGGTAGGCTAGAGCGACTGTAGCGCTGAGTGGCGAGCGTTGAAATTGAAATGCGATTTCGAAGCGGACTCCTCTTGACATCCTAACCCTAATAACAAAGAATCAAAATTTTACACATTTCATTGCTATTCGCAACAACGTAATATTATTTCTCCTCAGCTTTACGTATACTTATCGGCACAATGGTCCTTGCCTGGTTTTTTCTGTACTTTTCAGTTCGTAAACCACTGAATTTAAACCACACAATGTGAAAAAAAATTTTAACTAGTAATCATAATTAAATCTTTCTCACAGTTTTAAAACGTTTTCTTACCATAATTTGAAATAAATTACATTCCTCTACATAAAAATAATTACTTTCGTCACCACAATATTCATTACGTGAGTGAACTATCTAACATTTTTCCATTTTTCTCTACACTAGAGTTAAAATTTATCATACCTTTCCAAAATAATATTTGTCAAAACATGAAGGAAACCTTACTCCCTACAAATAAAAAAATTCAAATGTCATTCTGTCCTCAATTTTACGAGAGGTTCTTTCCTCCCTCCAACAAGTTCGCACTATTAGCAATTTGGTGGGGTGTTCAAAACAGCTCGTGACCATATAGTAGACCACCTAGAGAGTATATTTCTATGCTCGTGACGCCTCGATGCTCTTGACAAACGGTCGCGCTGCCCTATTCAGCGTCTTCTTCATGCCTCACCAGGGGGTTCGACTGTCAACCAGAGGGTACTGACTCGGGTGACAAATAGTTAGTTGCGAGATGGAAATAGGTAGCGCCACGGTGGCCTGCGCAGTAGAGTTGAAAATGGGTTCGCGCTGAGCATCGACGGTTGGTCTAATGTCAGCTGTTGGAGAATGTTGGAGGCGGCATGGAGGCGAAAGTTAGATATTCGTGCCCTGTGCGTGCCTTAATCCTAGTTTGTGTTTATTTATGTGTATGTGTGTTCAAGAATATCATACTTCGGGAAAAAATGCCAAGTCAGAAAGCAAGTAGTGGTTGAGCACAATTACCCTACTGTTTCTTTATGGCAAGTTATTAGTACAATTTCTTTCACTATTTTCAGTGTTGAGTTTTATCACGTTTATTATAATTGTCATGGAAATTTTGCTATTATTATTTATTTTAATTGCAGAAAGCTCCGATGCTGAGGTCAAGAAGTACATAGTTCGTCCGGCGCATTTTCCACAGGAAATGTATGTTAGACATGATTTAAAGGAATTTGCTATGGCAACTAACTTAATTAATCTTATCAGGATAATATGAGAAAAAATGGGGTCAATCTTGGATTCTGTAAGTATTCTCGAAGAACTTGATAACGGTACAATTTCCTGAATAATGGCATCAATGGGAAACACCGTATTTAGAACAAACATTGGTGTTGAATGAGCGATAGAGAAGCAATCTTGTGTGTTTGATATTAAGGTGTAAATTAACCTTGTTTCCATAATTTTTTGTTACTGTTAACTGTATTATTTTTATCTGTGCTGAATCTAGACATAGTTGTGCAAGTTACCTTAGTACTTATAGCTTTTTGCTATTGAAATATTTCTTAACTCTGCTCCATATTGACATATTTATTTTCAATTATTGATATGATACAGCTGCGTACGTGCCCTTTGTATCTGTTACTTCATTAATTGCAATAGTTATATTACTTATCTGTACAGTCATCCCAGCGATATATCAGAGTAAAATATTTTTTAAAAACCTTAAATCATACACATTTTCTTCTTTTGGATTTCGTTTATCATAAACTGTATTTTGCTAAACAATTCTGAAATATGTTTTTATTTAACATTACAAAATAACACTGAGAAATAATTTCTGAAAATCAACATACTTAGTTTCATTTTCTGAATGAAAAATTAAACATGTATATGCCTCCAGAAATTATTCTGGTTTTTTAAGGTTCTTTTACCTCAGACATAATAACAAGATTCTTAAATAAAACAATTTTAATTTGGTTTAAGTCATAATTGATTTTTTTACATTTTGCCTCATCTCTATCATTCTTAAATGTTCTCAGTATAGGCACTGGTGTGTATATCATCTCTTTATCTACAATTATTTGTAATAGTTTCATTTCTTTTTTAACTTTATTTAGAGTTATGTTCTTTGTGTATCAAAAAATAGTTCATTTTCCCATTTGTATCAGTCTAGGCAGAGTAGTTTGCATTATCTCTGTATTCACAAGTAGGTTTAATTTGTAAAATAACTATTTCTTAAATATTCTCAATAGAACCAGTGGTGTGCATATTTTTTCTGTATCCACAATTATTTCTAATATTTTTATTTGTTATCTGTACTCAGTTTAATATATTTTTTGTTTTATGTAAACCCTCAAAAAGTTTATTTTCTTATGTGTAATCAGTATAGGTAGAGTTGTTTGCATTATCTCTTTATTCACAAGTAGGTTTAATTTGTAAAGGAACTATTTCTTAAATGTTCTCAATATACACACTATTGTGTACATTACCACTACTCATAATGTATTTTATTTCAAATAGGTAAATTTAATTTCCGTTCTCCAACCTGGAACCGTTGTGTGTATCCTCTCCGTATCCATAATTAATATTTTTATAATAAATACTTGCTTCCAATAAAAAGTCATTTACCATTTATTCCATTTACTCATTATTTGTAATTTTTATATGTTGGTTGAGGATTTATTAGCGATTTTTGCTTTGAATTTCAATTGCAGTTTTTTTTCGTAATATCCCTGTGTTACGAACGAATAACCAAACGCTGTAAAATATAAATAATACACAGGGGGTTGCTTGTGTGTTTCAACAAGCCTGGGAGATTATTGAATGACAGGATTCTTTTGTGGACACGCTTCGGTTTAGACAAATTCACATTTTTTACATTATAATATTTACACATATATTTCCTTATATCTACAGTTGCTGCATGACTAATTTGACATGGATAATAGCAAGATTGATGTTGGTTGTTGTGTGCAACCAACTCTCTGTGAGTAACAAATTCAACAGAGTTTAGAATAATTACATAAATACGAACATTTGTTCATATTAAAATCCCATATATCCCATTTCCCCATTTATACAGAATTACGAATGATACATAAGCAAACTTGAGGTGTGATCTTGCGATCTACAAAAAAAAATAACCCTCCGTTCTCGAGTTTTCGAGAACTGCCCCCCAATATCAACTAAGTGATCAATTACAATTTACCTGCTTATACATAATAGAAATGGTTAGTAATAACCGTAACATGAGTGCAGGAATTTTGAAACTATCGGGAATGTCTTCCCGATATAGTCCCCACTTTCGAGGAATAATTAGAATTGCTCAAGATCTAGTGATCTTGACGCAGAGTCTCGTTAATACGAGTGAAAATACTTATTAGATGGCTTGAGATGCCCTTCACGTCGTTGACACGGCTGCGTCTGGCCTCGTCCTCCGTGAAGTGGTTGATTGGTTTTGCTGGTTGCCTCGTTGCACCAAGTCAGCAGAGTTGCTCGTTCGACATTCTGCTGAAACTCAAAATGTAATATGAGCATTGTATGCTCGTGGTTGCGTAATGTCATACGTTGCACTGTGTAGCACATTAACACAACAGCTAGATGATTCCTTTACGGCAATCATTGTCCTAAAAATCCTTGTTTATAACAATAAATACACAATTAACACCATGACGACACTAGTCCCTACGTGCGGGACTCACGACGATCCAATGGATATAGAGTGGCAGAAGACAGACGTATTTATAGCTGATTCACAGAACGTGTATAGAGAGCACGTACACGAATGGTGTTCATGGAGAGTACATAGTGGGTACGTTCATGAATAGTAGTTAATGGAGTTTACACACAGTATCGATACTATCGAGTACATCGATTGCATCGAGGTTGACTATCGATAAGTATCGATGTAGCTTAGAGCTCGAATAGCGCCTAGTTTGAATGAATGTTTTTTACAAACTACATAATTATACGCAAAGTAGAAAATGTTTATAACAAATAGATATGATTAATAACAATATATAAACAATTAACAATAATTATAAACAATAAACCCCTTACAAACGTTTGGTTTGTAACACCCTGGTTGATAGCAAAACATGTACATTCAATGCGAATTTAATGAAAAAGATCTCGGGTTCAATGCCCCGTTTTGGAAGAAGCGCCATGCGTTTACGTGACGTCATTGAATTAGTTCCCCTGCCTGCGAGAGCGAAGTAGATGGCGTAAATTCGTCACCGAAGGCTCTTATGGGAGTTTGTACCCCCTGCTGTCAACGTAACGCCAAGGACACTGCCACTCACTTGCCGCTGCCGTCGCGGTCGAAATACACCTTGCGACGTTGCCTTCGGTTCGCACAGGTCCCTGGCGTTACCGCACTGCTCGCGGACCCTCACGCAGTCCTTACATTGTCGATGGACTAATATCTTCCCTTTTGCTTCAATCATGTTCTTTCAGCTCGTGCGTCCTCCCGTGAAACCACTTGAAACTTTCGCTAAAATGAAAACGTATTTATTTCCCTACGATTTTCATAGACAAAGGATGTGACGTTTGTTTATTAATTTCATTATTTTCATACCTTTTTAAGCAAGTTTCATTATTATTTTATATTCATTGTGTTATTTTATATTTAAAAAATATTTATTTATTTATTTTAATTGATATTTATTTTAATTAATACTTATTTATAAAGGCATAATAGCTCTCATTATCTCCACACCTTGGCACATAGATAGAGATTATAAAATATCCACTAAATATTTCAAAAAACGTGCGTTTTCTGAAAAACCTATCTCAGCAAAATGCCCAGTCCCTGTGATTCCAAGGTCTGCATTGTGGAGGACAAGGCGACGCATCAAACCAAGGCAATCCTTTCTCAGTTACCAGAAACCCAACTAGTTGATTTGTTCTCTTTGTGGGGAATGGGCGTACATTTCCATGCTTTCTGAAGTCGAAGCAACGGTAACTGTCATGTTGCATCACTTTACCTGGAACAAAATATTAAATACAGTTAGCCGCCGGATATAATAGCTGAGTAAATAACTTTTGATAATGAAAGCACGAAATGGTACAACTACTATCGGATTTTTCTATTATAGACCTCAAACTTTGAACTGCCGTACATGCCAAAAACATCGTGGAAAAAACAAATTAACACCATTTGTCGTGTTCTTCTGCTCATACTCAATAAAATGGTTCTAAGAATTAATAATAATGTTTTAAAAATAGAAATGTTTTTTAAAAAGCGAAATTTTTACTGTTTTTCCCCGATACGTCGAATTTACTATTTTTTATAAAATAACTCTCAAAAATAATTCTTATTCAGCGAATGTTAACTATTATGTTTCTGGCAACATTTAAAAATTTCGAGCTTCTACATGCAAAGGATAATGAGTTATTCACCATTTCCAGAAACATTGCTAAAAACGACCAGTCATATTTTTAAGGAATAAGATTTATACTCGTGCCTTCAGTAATATGCTGTGATCACATGATCAATGTAATTAAACGTTTAAAACTTATTATGTAACCACAAATAAGTGATCAACAGTATCAAGTTTTTATTAGTTGATCAACGGCGCTGATCANAACAGAACCAAGTTTTCATTTGTTGATCAACGGCGCTGAAGCGTAGAAGTACACTCTGATACTGCTACATTGACTGGAGCGCGCATTCTGCTACACTGACTGGAGTCCAAAGTTGAGGTGATTACATACCGATTACGCGAGGACACTTTATGCCATAGATTACATTTTTATCAATATTTCATAGTTTTGTTATTTGATACTTACTCTCATTATGTAGGCGACCAAGCGCTAATCAGATTTTCTGGCGGGTCCTTTCCATAGGGGTAAACATAATCTCATTTTCTCATATCTTGCGCAGTTGTGTCAAGAGTTATCAAGAGGTCCTTCGTATACGATCCCTTCTTTCTTTCTTCACTCCCCTCGCTTCCCGTTAGTAGTTGTGGATAGTTTTATGACTTCTTGAGCTGTTGCCTGCAGTTTGCTAATACTCTGAACCTTCCTACTGACAGATTCTAGAAGTCTCCGCTTCCTTTACTCTCTGTGCTAAACTTACGAAATACTGAAACTTTTCTATAATACCTACATTATTTTTCTTTTTAATTATCCAATATTTGAAACGTGACGGAATATGGTCATTCTGTCTTAAATCGTCTGTTATACAATACAATTTTAATTCATGTTTGGTCTCATATTCGGTTGAAAACAGTGTTCGAATGGTAGGTTGGGAAGCGAAGAATTTTGATGAACGTGTTATCTATGACATTGAGTGTTCTTTAAATCCTTCGCGTAATCGGTATGTAACCACTTCAGTTTTAGACTCCAGTCAGTGTGGCAGTGTAAGCGCGACCACAGCAGGACTTGACTGTACTTGACTACTTTAGCACCGATGGTCGTCAAATGAAAACATAGTTCTGTTTATCACTTATTTGTGGTTACATAATAAGTTTTAAACGTTTAATTTCATTGATCATGTGATCACGGCATTTTCCTGAAGGCGACAGTAAATTGTATTCCTAACAAAACGTGCCTGGTCGTTTTTTGCAATGTGTTTGGAAAAGGCTAATCATTTCCGGACATTTTGGAAAAATTTCGGGACAAGAAATTGTTTTACATAGTCGACCTTTTTGCATTTGAAACATTTCGTCAACTATTGAGAAGTGAACTAATATTGAATTTCGTTAACATATCCAGTTTGCTGAAATACATCAAAAACCNGAATTTCGTTAACATATCCAGTTTACTGAAATACATCAAAAACTCATCCCAAGGAATTATATGCTCAATTAAAAGATTTCAACACGTACAACCGATTGGCGGTTTGTTTTAATAAATTCATTTCGTTTAAATTAATACGTTAAACTTTTCAAATTTTTCCAAATTTTGAGAATATTCATCCCTTTCGGATATTTTTTAAAACTTCTGGGTCAAGAAATTGTTTTACAAAGGTGGCCTCTTTTGAATGCTATGCATCTTGCCGACTATTAAGAAAGAGATTAATAGTGTATTTCGAAATGAAAGGTTTAGCATTCATTTGACGAATAAGTATTGTTTTATAATAAACTTGTAATATTATGTACTTTATCCCTACAATAATACAACGAAGTAAATATGGTGAACTACGCATTTGTCATAATTAAATACGTGAATCCAATGATCTAAATAGAAATATGGTACCTAACAATAGATTGTTGAATACCATAAGCAGAATAGAGACTGCTACGTAAAGAAATAACTCCATAGGCTGAAGGTCTTAAGGTATTATATCCGCGTTGACTGAAGTCAAGTTGTCAACTATTCACGAAACTTGGAAACATTCACCAAAATAGTTCTTATTAACTGTTCATTCTACTGGTTTTTATATTACATGAGAATAATTAAAACTTGATAATTAATTTAGACCGTTGTTTGACTCCTTCTTTGACATTTTTGTCAAAGGGTCTCATTGTCTTCAATCACGTGATGCGGCTGCCATTTCCTTTATAACAGTTTTTTTTTTTCAGTTTTTGGTAAGTTATTCTTGAAAATACTTCCTAATGTATGAAAATCTTAAAATCATTGCGTTCCTATTCCCATTCGCTGTGGTTTAGTAGGTTTTTCCGCCATGTTAAGCCGGTACTTTCGCCAGAATGTCAAAAATTATGAGCCCGCGAAACTTTCTCTACATAAACCCGTAGTAATTTTAAGTCAAATAATTGAAAATATTGCACTATAAGGGTACCAAAATTCATCGACACTGGATAGAGAATGGTTCATACTATCATTTAAAACATTTTGGGGTGGTACTTAAGCCTAGCCGCTATGACGCACAAATATACTATTTGCAAAGCGAATATTATACAGTTGACCTTTTTTATCTACAAAATTCGAATTCTTATTTGGGTCCTAATCTGCATGTCTCTCCGCACCTATTCGAAAGGTGTCTCGATATTAGAACCAGGATGTTGGGACTCATAAGAGCATATGGAAGAGTAATTTTGTCTGCATAAACCTAGCAGTTTTACTATCACATTAATTCAGTAGTCGAGGTTATAAAAAAGGCCTATCCAGGAAAAAATAAATAAGATTTTTCTCGATCGTTCCTTATATTTTCAGAGGTGCTAAATCCAAATTTCAACTTTTCTGCCTCGCAAAAACCGTGCGTTTTGAGGAAAACTTCGAAAAAATGCTCTTTTTTAGATTTTTGTTTATAACTCTAAATGCACGTGTTTCTAGAGAAAAGTATACATATGCAAAAATAACGTACATTAAATTTCCTACAAATTATATCTCAACCGATTTTTTACGAACAGATATCGCTACAGCGCTGTTAATTTTCGCCAAAATTTCGAAATGGACCCCAAAGCACAATTTTTTTGCTTATAACTCGAAAATTTGACCCTTTTAGGAGATAAAACCCGGCAACATGATAAATTGCGTTTAATTTATTTCAAATTTATGTCTCTTCTAGAGTAATTTTCGTCAAATAAACTGTTTAGGCTCAAGTCAACGCGTTACAGCGCATGTAAGTAGAATGAATTTTGACGCAACCGTTAAGCTCAGAACCACTATGTGAGCTTTATTTTTAAAGCAAATGTGCCCCAATCTTATCGACCCAAATCACTGCTTCCTACATATGGGAAAGTATTCGACCGAATACTGACGCAACGTATACTCTAACATTTACTGGGAAAAGGATAAATGCATCCAAATCAATACAGAATTATGCCAGGAAAATGTGCAGGGAATGCGTTGCAGAAATTTGTAACCTTGGTGAGACAAATGGAAGAACGTTATTGTGCTTGTGTCTTCCTCGATATACAGGGCGCGTTCGACCATGTGCGACGGAACGATAAAATTGACACATTTTCTGGAATGTAGTGCTTGACCAAATATTATGGGAAGAACGTTACGCAGTACGTTTTGTTGCCTACGCTGACGATGTAGTTCTGATGGCGAAGGGAGACTCACGAAAAGAATTAGAGGAGAAAACGCAAATGCAGTGAATGTGAGTGCGGAAGCATGTAAGAAAAGAGGACTGAAAATAAGCAGATACAAAATACGTGTAGTATGGTTCGGACACCCAAAACAAAATAGACGAGATGTCATTGTGAAAATGGATGAACAAAAGATACAAGTGGTAAAATATCATCGCTACGTAGGAGTGAAATTACATCAACGACTAACATACGTCCAACACTTTACACACATTAGAAAGAGAATAAAAATCGCATTGTATTGCATGATGATCGAAACAATGCGCTTCAGTATATCACGGAGAGAGTTATTGCCATTATATGTTGGAGCACTAAGACAAATAATCACACACGGTTGTGTAGTTTGGACAGAAAGGGTGGTTGATGTTCAATTTGAGAAAACATAAAAATCAATAGAACGACAATACCTATTACAAATAGCAGGAGCATATAGAACAACATCTACCTCAGCGTTAAATATAGTTTTTGGAATATTACTTATCGATACATACGTGCAGAAAATAAAATATCGCGCGATACTCAGGATGCAAGGAATAAAAAGGATATAAAAAATAAAGACAGAAATTAATAAAATACTTTATGGAAACGTGGCAAGTGAGATGGGACGAAGAGACAACAGGACGAAATTCATAAACATATGTCCAAAATGGGAAATTAGCAAGAAATAGAAACATTGGTTTAAATTAACAAAAACACTGTGCAGTATATAACGGGGCATGGGGATTTTAAGACATACGACGATTTGGGAAAAAAGATTATATGTGTGAATATGGACTAAGTAATCACCAGACCATATTCTATGGGACTCTCCCATATATGGCCCAGAACGAGCAGATTATATTAAGAGATACTTGAACAAGACATGTTAAATATCGGGAAAAAAACAAGGTCTAATAGACACAGAAGAGAAATACGAATTGTTTGTGGAATACGTCAGCAAAATAGCTGAAATACGAAGAGCACCACGATGGACGAATAGGATAACAATGGTGGGATAGATAGACGAGCGTACGCCTTCTGGAGAACGGGGACAAAGGCGGAAAAGTTGAGTAAATGAAGATAAAAAAGAGATAGCAAAGAAAAAAGAAAAGAATAAGCTACAAAGACAAGGTGGTTATATCCAACCGAAATAAGATGAAACAATCTCGCTGGTACTACTACTAACGCGCGGAGTTGCGTTTACACTAATTTTTTCAACTACCTCGATTATCTTATTGCCACAATCCATAATCTGTCATTATTCACAGTTCTTTCTCAGTATCCAAATTATCAGTTTCAGTCCTTATATCGAAAAGCTGATTATAATAAGATGGGAAAAAATCTATATAACTGTCAGTATCTACTAGCACTAATACACTTATTCCCACGCTCTGTACAGAGATGCTAGTATACAAGGAGCCATGATAAATGATCTTCTCTGGTNTCACAGTTCTTTCTCAGTATCCAAATTATCAGTTTCAGTCCTTATATCGAAAAGCTGATTATAATAAGATGGGAAAAAATCTATATAATTGTCAGTATCTACTAGCACTAATACACTTATTCCCACGCTCTGTACAGAGATGCTAGTATACAAGGGGCCATGGTAAATGATCTTCTTTGGCCTAATAAACAATTACAAAGGGTCATTCTTTAATTTCTATGTAAATACTCAGTTCTTACTTTCAACTATGCCACTGTCGTCTCGTTTCTACACACAAATCATTAAATATAAATAAGTCCGTTGCGTGCTACATCGCTTGCCACTTTTAGTATGATACCTCCACGTTTATCCGTACCAGCTATTTCCGTCCGTCCCATACAGCTACCATGCCATCCTCCATATTTGCACCCTTGCATACAGGCGTCCACACCAGACTTCCTTTGATCGACACAAGTGCTTTAGAAGTTGTACTTCAACTCTGTAGTAAATTGAGAAAGGTGGTGTATTAATTAACTTTCCTTCTGGAGCTAATCGCAGGAGCTCACATGCACGCACGTTTCCAAGTAACTGTTTACTAATGATCTCCATAAGATGTATTAGAAAAGCATATAGATAGATCGTGGAAAATTCCCCACCACCTCGCGGTAGGGACGGGGAACATACATGCCCTTGAAGTATATGTGGTCAAGAGGGAAGAGTCAAGAATGACTATAAAGTAAAATGACAACAATCGACAATGAGATAATTGAGAGAAGGGAAAGGAAAAAACAGACAAGAGATAAAATGAATGAGATATAAAAATAGAATAAGACGCAATATTTAGAAATAACATCAGGTAGTGGCCAGAAGGTCGATAAACAAGGTAAAACAAAGATAATGGAAATTTTTTAAAACGTAGTGTATCTGCACGTAATCAGATCTAATAATCTGCAATTAGTCAGTGGTCATGGCCTTTGAGGCCTAGTAATCATGACAACCTGTTGGCTTTTAACAAATACTGGTGGTTAATTGAGAACTTATGGCCACCTGTTAAAGCCGACCGGCCATTGGTGGCTACATGAAAATAAGTAGTGGAAAACGACCTCTAGTGTTCACGGCCATAAAACTAAATGCCTGAGGTCATGGTCATTCAATATTTACTTGAGTCGTTAGATTGGACAATAAATTGACAGGAGCGTTAACAGTCCGATTACCTTAGAGATTGAAGCATTCATACCGATCGTATTCTGCATGAGCAGCACAAAAATTCCTTCCTTCTTCCTTCAGAACACGAGACTTTCGAGCCCGAAATTGTTTCTGAGCGATCGGTCGAAGACATGCACGAAGCCGGACCGACATTGCCTCCTCTTCCGAACCCATTCCTCAGTTTAGTACCATTACCGGCTGCAATCTCTTCCAGGAAAAATAAAGATTAGTATCCGGTATTTTCCTTTGTCCTCTACTGTAGTTATCTTGGAAAACTATTCGTGTCCGATCTCTCTTTGAAGCCCCGTGGGACCCATTAGAGATTTGGACAGCAACCCGCATGACGGAAGTGTCGCTTAGGTTGCATCGGGATCAAGGACAGGGAAGGTGTTCTTGGAGATAACTGGAGTGAATCACTCCTACACCAAGGCGATGGTTAGAAGTATTGATATCGATTTCCGAACTCCCACTTCCCTGAACTCTTAGTCCGTTGTGACCGAAACCTGTGTCACCTGGGTGGTTGTCGCACTCAGGGTGTGGCAGCTAGTGATGAGCAATTTTTCTTGTAAATGAAATATAGATATTCTTCTGATTGTTAAAATAAAGTAACAGTTTGTTGCAAACAATCCATTATCAGAAGG
>NNCF01135827.1:0-10000 GCA_002313205.1 Laupala kohalensis | reverse complement strand
GCAGAGCGACCTGATGGTCCGGAAATCAAATGAAAAAAAAGTGATGTATTATGTATTACTAACTGAAACCCGTGTGATAAAATCACTGGTGAAATGAAAATTGAATGTAACTAACATTCTGTATGATAATATAGTCTTATATAGATCTCTTAAATCGTGGTAACCTCACCGCAAGGTAACATATTAATTATGTTACGCTGAATGAAAATGAGAGACGGGACCGAGATTTGAACACGACCTGTGCAGTTGGTTAGCGCATGAGCGCGTTGAACTCAAGACTTTAGTATTTTTATTGTAATTTAGTAAGACTATATTATTAACTCAGATTATATGGCTGTTGCTTCTTTTGTCCATCTACTAGTAGGCATATTTCTCTCGGTTTCATTTAAAGAATTAACCATGTAAACGGGGCATCAGGTCAGTTATGAACAGTATTTGATAACACACATTCAAATTAACTCACAAACAGTTCTATATAGAATATTGTTTATTACTTACCAGAAAACCATGTCCTTGGTTTGTTAGCGTCGGAGTTGTCATTTGTGAGGAATCTAGTAGTCATATACCCCCATTTTTTTCAATAAATGACTTTGTGTGATTTGCTCCATCCTATTAATCAGAAAAGGAATACAAATTTTCTGGGACATTTGCGAATTACTGTATATTATGATGTTCTAAGAAACCAGCAAAAGTGAGTGAAAGAGTGGCAATTGTGATAAAAGGATTTTATTTAACACAGTTGGCTGGAGTTTTATAATTTGCTCAACGAGCAGTTACATTCTTAGGATACTAGTGACGTCCTTTATGTGATGAAGATAAATAAATAAATTACGACTTTCAACCTATGGGAGGATTATGAAATATTTTGTGCGTTTTCTGTACACTTTTAAAAAGCAACGTTTCGATTCGTGGATTACAAATGTTGCAATCTGAATGATATTTACAAAAAAACACATGGACGTTTAAATTTACATATTGTTACAGAAAAACTACCGAAAATAAACAATACAATTTTATAACACGTTTGTGTGATTTCTGCTTTTTTGTAAAAATATTTTGGATTTATATTCACGTTTAATATCATGCTCAATAGGAATGTTGCAACGTTTATTTTTCTTGTTTTAATTTGTTGACACCTATCAACAACTCAAACCAAGAGTAAGGTTTTTATCAAAAGTTGAGGGAACTTTGTGTTATGAATGCTATCGGAATAAACATTTGATGTGGCGTGTCCGGAGAGAGATTATTAACAATTGGGTTCGGAATCAACCCAAGTATTACAATTTATCCGCAAGTTTGACGTCTCAAAAGTAGAGGAGGCTGTTTTTTGAAGAAATGGAGAAGCGGAAGACGGGGCAGATGGAAAGCGAGGTGATCGAATGCTTGAAGAGGAAGAAAATTCTTGCCTTCACTCGAAAGTATCCAGTTATTGCATGACGCGAATCGAATTGTATAAAGACCATAGCGTGGGTTCAAGAGGAATTTTATTTGTAACTGAAGATGACCCTGGAAATCACTCTACGTACGTCAACTGGCATTGATAACGTCTGAGTGGTGTGATCCGACATTAAGCAGTGGCAACATACACCTGCCATTGTGGAAGAAGATCACCTAGCCAGCTGTTCTGCTGTGATCGTCCGTTCCACGGGTTTGGTTGTCGTGTATGGTGGTGACTCCCACATTTTCACCGGCTCTCCAGATGAGTCAGTATATCGATGTACGTGTCCGAAAATCGGGCTCCTGAAATCCTCAGTTCCCCCCTCCCTTCTTCAATTGGTCAGGACTAAGATTTTTTATTAATTTAATAAATTAAACAAATAACTGAATGATGTGGTATAATGACTCTCAATAAAGTCAGAGGAGTACTTAGATAAAATTGTATAAACACATTTGGTTCAATTTCATTGAATTAGTCAGAGTTGTCAAATCGAACTCTAAATAACATTCGAGCTAGAATGAGATGCAACGTGCGCAGAATTGAGCTTTTTTTCTCAATGCAATAGAAATTGGAGTGTTTTCGCTTTGTTGTGTTGTAACTGAAGAATTTTGGGGTTTCCTTCTGGTTTCCTTTCTTTCAAGTGTTTTGCATAAAATATATGTTTCGTGGCGTTTATTTGAGTAGTGTTTCTCTTTCCAAAACCGTGTTCGTGGTATTGCAGCACACAATAGGTGTGAAAGTGGAGACTCTTTAGATTTCAATTAAACATTTATTATTAAAAAATGTAGTAATTGCGTTTATTGAGAAAGTTACAATACTATTTAACTTTTCCACCTTCAAATAACTTAAATTTGTTGATGAGAATCAAAATATCGCGTAATGAATAAAAAAGTGTGACCCATGAGTTTAACGCGTCGGAAAACATTTTGCCAAACACTTTCCCGCTTTCGATCGAAAGTGTAGAGAAATGGTCCACGTAAACCATAAGTCAACTTACAAGTGTACTTGAATTAACCCTTACTATTTCATTGTTTTCTGTGCTATCTCAACAAGTGTTCTTTGTTTAAACCAATGTTTATTTTACCTCTTTATGGAGTTTAAATGAAACCTTTTTTCCTGAATAAATTGCAGTACTATAATTTCATCTTTTCCTCATACCAATCTCCAATCCATACTTAAATAATCCTTTATTAAGTTCATTTCTTCGCTTGACTTCAAGGTACCTTCGATGGAAACAGTGACATGAGATTCCAATCCTACTAACATTTCTTTTTTAATCCATATATATGTACCTTAGACTTTCTATTCTGTAAGTTTTGTATCCCAAGGTTACCATCATCTTCGATCAATTTTTCCAACTTTTTCTTTTCTGTCACGCTTGGTAGTTGCACTAGTAAGTCATTATTTCTTGTTTGTCGAGTATTCTTTTTATTTTGATCACCACATTTTGTCGTCATATGCAATGTTTAAGTATTTCCTTTTCTGTTTCCTCACTTTTTCTGTTTTTCTTAACAACAAGCACCTCCTCAGTGCATTCCTCAGAGTTCTCTTCCGTGTAAGTACTGTCTCCTTTTGTTGTGAGGCGTCTATTCCGTCCTCTCTTAGCTACTACTGCGTAATTGTCTCGCGAGTCTTTCGCATCATCAACAACAACCATCTCAGCTTCACCCTGTTTCCAATCATTTTCCTCATCCTTCTTATCAGTTTCGTTGATGTCACTAGTCACTTTCCTACAAATTTCTTTACTCATTGTTGTTACCTCTTTTTGTTTTCCTTTGCCTTTCGTTGCATATGTGTGCTGACGAGACATATTGTCACAATATTTTCCCATAGTTATACCAAAGCATCCGTAATGCTTTTCTCCAATTGCGTCGATTTCCCATCATCTACTTGCTGTGCTACTTTAACCGGCGCCTCTATCATTTTCAACTCTTATATACCCCGCAGCATGCACGTTATTTTCTTATTTTGTTCTTCTTCACGCCACCGCTATTCCACACTAATCATGTTAAATCTGTCATCTATAACAGCAATTACATTTTCTACATTCGCAAAATGTAACATTTTCTCTGTGTGGTCCGATGAAACCCTCTAATTTTCCACCTATTTCCATAACTTTGACCTTGATTTCTTCCAATTCTTCTACCAGTACTCCTCTTTCTCGCTGCTCCTCATTCTGTTCCTTAAGTACGAATATTGTGTTCCATAGTTCTGATACCCCGTCGCTGGTGTGTTGTTGGAGTTTTTGGGGTATTTGCGAAATTTATCTCCAGAAAGTACTATCTGTAGTTTCTGGTATTTGTTTTTTTATTTTTGCTATGTCAACTTTAAATTTATTTCGACCATCAGTTAGTAATAGACTTTGCAGACTTCTTTGCGGCTTAATTCCTTGCATTCTTCGTGTTCTTCCGGCGACAGTTTCATCCTGTATTTCCTCCTCACTTGTTTCACTGCCTACAGATGGTTTGTTTTGAATCTCCATTATATTTTACAAGTGTATCATAGCGCATTTGCTTTCTATTTCTAGTGTTTTAAACTTCCACTCCGGATCGTTAAGAAGCACCTAACCCGCACCCCACGTGTTGACAGGTGTGTATGTTGTTCCTGTTTTACTTGCACACCCACACCGTTATTATATTTTTTAAGTCTTTGTCTACATATACCATGTATACAAAACCAGTAGTTGGCGCTGTCCATACAGGAGCGTTAGTATTCTCTGCGTCCCAAGAAAACCGTGACTAATAAGTATTTACTTCCGTGACTCAATAAAAATACAGATGACCGTTCTTAAAATGTCGCAACACAAACAAGCCAGCACACGAGAAATACCTGGCATATAAGAAGCAATTAGACTGGTATTCGTGACAAAAATTATCTTATTCAATCCGTGACAGTGACTTCTTATCAGTTACCCTTATTATTGCCGTTTTTCATTCCTCCATATTGATCACCGTACAACTCGCCATGTTTAATTTTCAAGTGTTCTCATGGGCAACGGATTGCCCCACCAGAGCTATCCTTTTGTACATATGTTCCAGTATATCTCTACTGTACGTCCTCGTCAAATTTAGTTATCAACTGGCGCAGAAATATCTATTTTAGAGCAAATTATGAAAGCACACATACGTAAATTGTAACGAAGGATAAACCGTATCTAAAGCCCCTACAAAGCTCAGAAGCATCGACTAGTTGAAAAATAAGGTGCTAATGTATTCGCCAAATCAAACAATGAATCTCAAAAAAGTTCTTTTTTTACTATTTCGTACACAATGATCATGGACATCGCTGCACTCTTGGGTAATTGTTCTTTTTATAATTCACAATAAAATAATTGATTTTATGTACGAAAGACTACAAACACCTCAAAGGGACTATTGAAATATTTATCTCAATTCCGCTGCATGGCACCGCACATTTAGCGCGTCAAACGCATCTGGAAAATGTTTTTCTTCTTCGTAATGTTAAATAATAAACGAGTCCTTTTTCATTTAATAAAACGATAATGTACAAATATTTTTTCCACAAAATTGTAAGTTATGAACGATACACTCGTATGGTTGCTTGTATCGTACGTAAACTGAAAACGGGAGTGGAGTTAGTGCTCGTAATGATCATTTTGTATTTTCAAGTCTGATTCGTTTCTGGGAGAGATGCTGAATTAGGGGAATTTTTACTTTACCATCACTAAAAAGTTCGGTGAGGACGAAATAAAACCCAAACAACACTAAGAATTGCATCCCGTTTGAGCGCGTAGAAAATATACTCCAGTAAATTCCTAAAAGCATGGAGATTTGTACATATTTGCTCTTGTTTTACGTCGATGAGGGTGCTGACTGTAAACTGTAAGTTAATCTCGTTCGTGGAATCCAAAAATGACTGCAAAAATAATCTATTGAATGTAATTTCCTTTCAAATGTACATATTTTTATTAGGAATTTGAACTGAAAAAAAGAAATCTCTTAGATTGCGGTGAACCTCACCGCCAGGTAACAGATTAATCATGTTACATCGAGTTTAGTCACTACGAGACCACCTCAGAGGTCTTTGGGTTTCACAAGTTGAATGAGAATGGTAGACGGACCCGAGAGGCGAACGGGATGGCGCAGTCGGTAGGCGCATGAGCGCGTAAAGCTCAAGGTCCCGGGTTCGAATCCCGATCCCGTCTCCCATTTTCATTCGACGTAACATGATTAAACTGAAAAGGGAAAATCTGCTAGTGAAAGAGAGAGCTTTGTCAGGTAACCAAGCCAGGGGGGCAGCATGCTCTTCATAGTTTCTGGAAAACTACCTGCTGGGAGGGCCTCAGCAGGAAAAATTCCTTTTTTCGGTGGTCTTTTTATGATATTCTCTGTGTAAAATAAAGAGAAAATGTATGGGATAGAGTAATTTGGACAAAAATTACACCATATATTAAGTCAACTTGAGCAATCATGAATTATACCTGAAATTTGTGGCACAAATCATGTGTGTTCCGTATCTCAGTGTTCACAAGGATTAAACAAACCTGTACGATTTATAAATTTTGAGAAAGTGTGATCCTTCTAAATGCAAATTACTCATTTTCATACGATGACTATCTGCTTTTCCATTGCAATATTGCAATATCTGTATCTTTCCTAGGTCCATGCGTTTAGGAAAACTACGAAAAGTGAGGCCTCCATTTTTCTTAAAGTCAGTTGCGTAACCAAACACAACAATTATCATGGAAGAGTTCAAGTAAAATTAGGTACGGGATTTATATATAAGGATGGTAGACCTGTTTCCAAATTCTTGCAAAGTATCAAAAACTTACCGTTTTGAATCTAAATTTAAAATTTTTGTTTTTGTCAAGCACCCTCCGTAATCCCAGCTCACCAGTACTTATTGTATTTGTTCTTTTTTGCCTCCCCCACCCCACTTTTTTCTTTTTTGTGGGGCTTTAGGGCTCATCAACGGCAAGGTCATTAGAACTCTTCTTTTCATTCCAATACGGGAAGACTAAAGTGACCTCAAGTTTTCTTTTGAAACCTGTTTTGAATTCCCAAAGTGTAAGAAGAACATCAATGAAAATGTGAGTGTAAATAAATGGTCGAGCAACCACCTCTCCTTCGTTTCCTTTGGATTGGCTTCTACATGTTTATTGTTCATCTACAAGAGTAACGATGCTATTTGTACATTCCAAAAACTGATATCACCGATCTGTTTGTTATTATGATGATATAAGATCATCATGTCCACTAAGGTGTATGTGTCACTGTTTCTACTTAATATTATCTCTCCCTTACTGTTAACAAGTCAAGCATATATATTTTATCTTATATTACTTAATCTTGTAACTACATTACCATTTACAAGAGATAGTTCCCCAAATATGTTGACATAGCGTCACCTCAATTCATTCATTTTTATTTTTGTTGTTGTGGGGCTTTAGGGCTCGTCAACATCGAGGTCATTAGAGCCCTACAATTCATTAATGTGCAGAGTCCTGTCCGAATTCAAGATATTTCTATCGTATCCACTTTTACAACTAATATTATTCTTGGGGCTTTGATACAAATATATTTTGGCCTCGTGAACAACAAGGTCATCAGGGCCTGGTAAGATACTGATTTATAACACTTGCTAATGTTCATCTTCCTGTACATTGTTTTGACACATTGAAATTTAGTAAAAATGAAAATAAAGACATGAAATAATAATATTTTTCCAATATTTAACTTTAAAATGACAAGGTATCGCTGTTGAGTTTTGTCCTTCCTACTTATTTGATATTCTCTTTTTATAGGATTTTAATAATGAAAAGTAATATGGTTATCACTTCAAAATTTTTTATTAATCAACTTTATTTGATGATCAGTTGCTTCTGTACAAATAAATAAATAAATAAATTTATTGTCAAAAAATCAGTACAAATTGTGTGGAGGACGATTTACTAATTTACTCTCAGGAAGCAAGCTAGGGACCATCCCATCAATTCTGATCAAGGGTCCTAAGGCAAAGGTGGATAAAAAACTTCATCAAACTCCTAAATAATATAAAAAGTTAGCAATGTGTTATAATATTAACAGAATATCAACAAATTTGTTTCGCAAGTACATATTATTATCGAACTATAGATTATTTGGAATTCAAACTATAATGTATATTTAAATTAATTCTTTTAAACCCCTCCACATCCAACAATACTCATCCATATTGTCTTGCGGTAATATGCAATTTGAAAATGTCCAGTTCAAAATTTAATGACTCGAACTTCAGTAATGGATGATGTTCCAAGAGATGCTGTTCTTTCTGAATTTTGATCTGAAGAGAAATTGTAATCAAATTTGATGGTGAGATTTTGACAAAACACTCATTTTGGGGTGTCCTGAACTAACAGCTCTTAGTTTTTTTTGCAACTTATTTTTCAAAGATTAGTTGTTTGAGAAACTATATCTCGGTTTAAGTTTTTCTACATAATCATTTTTTCACCTATATTAGTTGAAGTTGAAATTTGTCTACTAAAATTACTCGTTGAAAAAAAATAGCTAATTTAAACTAATTACTAATAGCTGTAGTTTTCTAGAACCTAACTCGTTTAATTTTTAATCTGACTTTCTCTAACTCTGTAAGAACTTTTCTGGAACTCTGACACTATTTAACCAATCATGAAAAATAATTTTAGATGTCAAATAAGTCCATGAGGAACAATTTAGACATGAGAATCAGATCTGTGAGTTTATTTCCGATGTAATTAGCAAAACATATTGACAAGTCTGGCTATAACTACCATAGAGACAGATTTTTTTCTGAAATTTAATTTTAGAGGTACATAATTTGAAATTTACCTGTGAGAGACTTTCAGATTTCTTAAGTTTACAAGCTCTTCCCTATTCTGGATGATGTAAATAAACATTGGAGCTGTGCTGAAAGACCTTTCTGGGTCAATTTCATTGGTTCCTAATATCATGAAGATTGAGAAAGAATTTTAATTATGTTTGGTTCAAAGTTTTGAATGATTAAATTATTTAAGATATATGACCTATTGATGGACAAATTCCATTCTGCTATTAAGTACACAAAGTTTCAATTTTAGGTTGAATTCATCGTAAGGTGTAACCAATTATAACACAAATATAAACATATCCATGGAACAAAAAAAACATGATATTATATGAAAATATAAACACATATGTATTCAATAACTTTACTACAGAAGATAAGTTTCACTACAGAACCGTTGGTGTTGTGGTTAAGCGATCAAAGCAGGCCCAGCTCGTCACCATTTTCACCTGACTGAAAGTTATCATATATCTTCTCCACATGTAGGGTACATGGAAGAAATATGTACATAATGAACCTTAACATGTAGGTACGTGGGAAACCAGTAATAAAGTGCACACAGCATAGTGTGTCACATGGTTCACTGCCTCCACGTGTAGGATACACAGAAGAAATATGTACACATGTGTATTCATCCACACTTTCTCTAACTGTCTCATCACATTATCTTATAGGTACACCGTGCCTTATTATAGACAGTCAAAAAATACACAACTCAGATTCACATTAAACATCCATCTTATCCTTATTTCGTCATTATGGAAACATTAGGGTTGACATTGAATTGACTTCGTTTCGAGGCTCTAGGTTTCTGGCCTCCTCTTCAGGTCTGTCAGGATTCACTCTCACTACATTACAAACAAAAGCATAGTAAACATCATAATATCATCACAGTGCTTCAACACATTAAACAATTTATCAAAAATATAAATATAAAAACATATCGAATTCACATGTCATATACAATACATAAAAACCATTTCATACAATCACTTGTACTACATAGTCACCAATATCTTTATAACTACATCACACATTACATCAAAACATAATACACAATTCTAATACCAACTGAAAGGACTAAACACCAAGTATGCCAACCTCATAAATTCATTTCTTACTATTATAATTTCTTAACACCTGCAAAACTCCATCAAAACATGTAGTAAATAGATTACTCTTAATTTGATTATTCATGTTATTATTAATTTTTATATTTATTGCTTCTGATATATATCTTTGGAGGGAATTTTCTTCACGGTCAATGATCTTAGCATTACGAAAATCCATATTATGGTTCAGAGTTACACAATGTTTTATAATAACACTCTTGATCATATCATATATATTATTCATGTTCTTTCATCCTAATGTTCAATTTTCATTTACTTTGGCAAATATACACCTTATTACAATCATTACATTCTATCTTGTATACAATTCCTATAGTATTACCCATATTTACATTATCTTTATTATTCTTGCAAACACTAAATAAATAAATTTATTGTCAAAAAACAGTACAAACTGCGNCTCTCCGGAAGCAAGCAAGGGACCATCCCATCAATTCCGATCAAGGGCCCTAAGGCAGAGGCGGATTCAAAAAATTCAGCAAAAATTCCTAGATAAGATAAAAAGTTAGCTGCAGTTATAATACTAATAGAATGTCAATAGGTTTGTAATTTTAAGCAAAAAATTACATGTAAGTTATTATCGAACTATAGATTATTCTGAGTATATTGCTTAAAAATCAAAAGAATT
>NNCF01135822.1:0-18831 GCA_002313205.1 Laupala kohalensis | reverse complement strand
AAATCCCGCTCTTTTTGGTTTTTGATTTATTTTAAGAAAACTGCACTAAGCGGGGAAAATATTTATTTGTAAAGATAAACTAGATAAAATTTACTACTACTTTCGCCAGTTCAATTAGTAAATTCTGCTAACATAAATTTAAAGCGCTGTAATTGAGAAATTATTTGTCTGGTAGTAAACGTACAAGTATGATGTCATTTATTGGAAGTATTAGTTGCTTTCTTTCTGCAAGGAAATATATTCTCGCAAAAGTGAATTTTTCTCATGTTCTTTGTAAAAAGAAAAATATAACATAAATTTAACAGGATCCAACGAGAAGACTATTCGTCTGACAAAAAAGCACATAAAGGAATAGATTACAGGAAAGTTTGTCTAGTTTCTGCTGTAATAAATATTTTTCTTTGAAACATGCGTGTTTCCTGCAATAAACAACAACAACAACAACAAAACGTATTAATTTGTAGTTCTTCGATGATTTGTCATACTTCTAGAAATTTTTCGAAGTGGAGGAGTCAAAAATCGTTATTAGAATTTTAAAATGCATAAAGGATCAATGTTTCAGAGTTTTCCATAAATTTCAGTCAAAGTTTTTCAAAATGCTGGATTGTAAATTCAACGCCATCTTCCGGACCGGTACTTCATCTGAGGAAAAACGGAGCGGGTTCCAAGTACTTCGAGTATTTCTCTTAAACTTTCTGGGTAGATCGCTTTTAGAACACTGAATGACTGGACTTTAATTTATATGACGGAAGAGATATTATTAACCTGGTGCTTTGGCTAACATTTGTTTATCGAGTTTGAAATATGAATAGACACTGAATTGTGTTCCCGTAGTGCCAAAGGAATGATTTTTAAAGAGCATGTACTGATTAATTCTAAGAATTGATATTAAATGAAAATATGAGAAAATTCTGTAATTTTGTAGAAATAATGTTATAAATAAGCATAACTTTATATGTTAGTTAGCTACGTTTTATAATTTGTATTATTATTATTATTATTATTATTATTTTGTAGCTGAATTTTCTTTTCTCAGCAAATGCGTATTGATAAAATGGCACCGGTCTAGTGGCGAAGTCCATTTCCTTTTCAATTTCCTTAAGATAAAAACTTTCTAAGCATATGGAATGTTGCAATAATGGCTTTCTGAAGAGCTGTGTAAATGTACTTGGGTAAATGTAATGTTTTTAAACAGGGAATAGATTTTAGAATTACTCCTGTTGCATAAATTACTATTGGAACTATATGGACTTGTTTCATCTTCCAAATTCTTTGAACTTCCTGAGAGAGGGGAGTGTATTTGGAAATTTTCTCAGCTATTGTCTTCTGTAAGTTATTTGTGTTTCTGTAAGTTGTTGTTATTATTATTATTATTATTATTATTATTGGGGCTTAATGGATCCCCAACAATTAGGTAATTAGAACCCTATTTGTTTTATTAATATTGTTATAGTTTTAATGCCAAGGGAATTTATTTTAATCAAAATACTCCGAAAATATTAATAAAAAGGAAAAAAAAATCTATATGAAAGCCAAATATTTACAAATTATATTTCAAACACAATGTTCAATTGCTCATGAATGCTACTGGGACTCTGTTTTCGTGTGTACGTGGGAGAGATGCGATCAAAATTTTAGTGACTTGAATGTACTTCAACAACAGAATTAATGTTGTTCGCATTATTTGAACATACTTGCATATCTAACCACATTCATATGGTTCATTAATGATAGGAGATTACATTGACACAGCGCGTAATCCACCCTCTGCAAATGTTTTGTGACGACTCATAATTTAACCGATTTTTGAATTTGCATCCTTGCAATCGGAATTGTTAAACCAATTTCATCGTTCTCAGGGGCAATGCTTTTAGTTTATGGTCCATGATGTTTTAACAACAAATGAATAAGGGAAATAAGTGAAGGTGAATAAAATTAATTACGTATATATGTTTCAATTATTCAATAAAAATTTCACTAGTTAAAGGTAAATATGTAATGTATTTTTCAGTAAATATAAGCACGAGTATTTTCAATCGCTGTATGTTATTTCTAAACGGTACTCCAAAACACTTCTTTCTCCCGTGAGACTTAATAAATTACCAAAAACTGAAGTAAGGTTGTCTAAAGACTATTTTCTAGATCCAGCGTAATTTTACGTTTCAACTATGTATCTTCTTTTATAATTCGCTTAAAAATACAAATTTATTTCGAATTGCCATAAGTTCATAAATGGTCTAAAAGCTACAACTGCAAGACGCATGAAAGCTTAGGAAGGAACAAAATATATGTACAGAAACACAAACATTTTTAGGTTTGTGTCGAATCGAGGTCGGCTCTTCCAAAAATGGTTAAATTGTTTAACCGAGTCAACCATTGTATAAGCAATCTGTATTTAATTGTAATAAAAAGTTTGCTAGCTATTCTATAATTCAATAAAGAACGGAAATAAGTTCATGTTGTTACGTCGAATGAAAATGGGAGACGGGACCGGGGTTCGANTGAATGAGAATGGTAGACGGGCCCGAGAGGCGAACGGGATGGCGCAGTCGGTAGGCGCATGAGCACGTAAAGCTCAAAGTCCCGGGTTCGATCCCCGGTCCCGTCTCCCATTTTCATTCGACGTAACATGATTAATCTGTTACCTGTCGGTGAGGTTCACCGCAATATAAGAGATTTCTATGTTGTGTTGTGAACATTGTTTATTTTTTCTATTGTCAGAGAATATTGAATATTTGTTTTTTAAATCATAGATAACATAATGAAAAATCATAGCTAAATGACTATGTACATATGGCACGATATTGTTTGAGAGAATAATTCACAAAGCCTCTTAGAACACAATATAAAAAATAAAATGTACCAAACATCTCATGGCACATCATCGCTGAATTATAAAAAGGATAGATCCAATACTGATTTTGCAACAGACTTAGTAGCACAGAGAGACACTACGGACGATGAGGTGTGAGAAAAAATTCCTTATGTCATCGGGGATCAAATTCCTGCCGTCCACACAGCAGTTCACCACTGAACCCAGAGCTGCGAACAGGACGGACAATTAATAGTGTAATAATGTGAAGTCATCATGTTTTACATTCCTTGTACACTTGACACGCCGATTTCGTGAGAAAATACGTCACACAGATTTTTTTTTATTTCCATAAACAAAAACCTGTCTCTTCCTTGAATTATTTGGTATACTGCAATTGTTTCTCAAAAACAATTCACGCCGTTGCGATCTTCCATTATTTTCTGCTTATTGTTTTGTTCTGAGTCTCATTTATGTATGACAATAAATGCTCTCTACATTGTGGTAAAGACATAACCGTCCTCTCTAGAGAATGTACTACTGTTTCACTTTTAGGGCTTCGTGAGAGTATTGTGATGTACTGTGCTTTATGCCTCTGTAAATCTTGTCGCTTTTGGCGAAGTGTGAATGGCTCCATGTTTAGAATGCAGGAGTACGGAACATGTTGATATGGTTGGGATTTACGGCTGTTTACGTGAACACGGGCTTCCACTGGTAGTGGAGAAAATGAGAGCTCACTCAGAGCACTTCGAAAAAATGAATTGATTTAATTTCGCGTAGAAAATGAATGATACAACAATTAAAACACAAATAATTATGTTAATACTTGAAAACTATGATTCCAAGCAAAATCTGCAAACCTATGAGAATCTTGGTGTTTATAGATCATCAGTCTATAAATCTAGTGAAAAAACTTCAAACGAATAAGTACATTATGAATGGCAGAATGACTAGCTTAACTTCAAAGAGGATAAATATTTCGGCACGAACCCTCATCTCCTTCTTTCGAGAGTACGGAGGGTTGCATAAGCGAGAGGAGTGAGGGCGTGGCTTTTGGAGATCGCGTGATCCTCCGTCGCGTTTTCATCCCCTCTCCCTTCCCGTCCACCGAACCTATCTTTGCTTCTCCCTTCGTGACCCATTTCCCTTATGCACGCGGATTCTCGTCAAATTAATTCATTTTAATAAAGCTCTTTTTAGGAAAATTGTTGCCGCTCCCCTCTGGGAACGCTGAAAGCGGCGCCGCGCCTCGGAAAGCTCACTTTAGGGACAGAGAGACGGCGAAGCGGTGGATAGGTGAAACGTCCGTGAGGGGAATCACCAAGGATGTGATATGAACGATATTGCGAGATTGTAGCTCTTCGTACTATGTCGAGGACAAATCCTTGGTTAAAACACTTTATGGTTTTCGTAATGAGTCCATTAATGTTCGATAATTTTTCCTTCGTGTCATATTTCTAGGTTATTTCTCCTTTTTTAGCGTAATAAATATTCTTTGAGTAGTGTGAATGATTTGTCATTGTACGTTGAGGGTGCATTTTTTTATTGTATAATGTAAGGTGTTGTTTTTATCATGTTTTATTTTGTTTAGTTTAATATTGAGTTATCGTTAATTTTTGTATAATATGACTTTTGTCCTAAGTATATCGTATGTATTTTCCTAAAATTGCCACTGAGATATGCTCGTCTCCAGTTAATAAATTATAATTATTATGTTTAGATCGAGCGTGGTAGGGAGATAAATATGACAAGTACTATTTCATAAGCGAACTGAAAAAGAAAATCAAGATTATTATTGGGAGAAACAAAAATTTTTCGTTATCCGCAAAACGTTAGAGCAAATATAAAATTCACAATTCAACCAAATGTGTCCATCACCTCTCCTCTGTACAATGGATATTGAAGAAACCCTCTTAATTACATTTCATCTCACCGCCTAAGAGCATGTCACCACGCGATTGCGATGTAGAATAAGCGTGTATTTTTGACTCAAAACATGCATGATTTGTTGTAAACTACAGGAGTATTGCCATATTATTAATACATTTTTGAACGGTACAATATAAAATAAAGGGCTCTAATGACCTCGATGTTGACGAGCCCTAAAGCCCCACAAAAATAAAAAAATTAAAATAAAAATAAACTCCTCGTTATTGTTTATCCATGGTTGTAAATTATTTTGTGGTTCGAAACAGAAACAAAGTGAGCATTGCAATGGAATGATTTTGTGATCACATGATTGTGTTACAATTCACAATAATATCGAAGTAGAGGGTAAAGCCATGCTTATATTATTTACATTTTTTCCCGAGATAAAAGGCATTTGGACAATTTCTACAAAAACAGGAAATTTATTTTACTATTCTATACACTTGGACATCAATATTATTTTTTTTTAAATATGTCGATCATCGATCATGAAAAATGAACTCTTACCTATAAAATACCCATGAGTATAGGAAAGGATGCGTGATTGCGCGTGACGAATGAGTGAAAATAGTGGAGGATCAGGTCTCGGTCTAGGACCGATCGGGATCGACCAAGACTCGAAAGTGGAGGTACGGGACTCGATTTGTCTGCAATCGATGAAACATTAATAAAAATATATTAAGAGTAAGTGAAATATCACAGTACAACCTTATGTTAAATGTATGTTTATTAGGAATATCTTTATCTCGCTAATTTAATATTTGTTTTATTCAAGATTTACTGTTCTTACAGAATGAATGCCAAGTTTAGGAGCATTTGGAAACTTCGCATTCCCTGCAGTTGTCAGTTGATGGACTCGATTATCGAACGTAGTGTTTCAACTCATTGTCTAAGAACGTACACGTGCAGCAGGAAAAAGGGAAATGTAGAGAACGCGGCCTGTAATTACGTGTTGCCGTGTGCACGCGTCCCCCACCACGTGGGCGAGTTTGCGTTCTCTACGGACGATGAATTTGTATGGGATGCATTGCGCTGACGGCGTTTCTCATTAAGCCATAAAGTGCTTTCTGTCGAAAGGATTGCTCGTAAAAAATGTGCGGTTATACTAAGAACGGTATATCCTTTTTAAATTTAAAACAGTAAATTATGCGAACACATTATAATGTGTAAAAAATAGCGAATAATTAGTTTTATCTGGTATTGAATCTAACATTCTATTCTAGTAGACAAAACTCCATTAGCCCACGGCAGGCCACTCATTAATATGTCACTTTGTCTTTGAGTGATTTATTCCGAAAAAAATATTATATGTCTTCGCTCGAGCTTTAGAATAATTTTCCATTAGTATTGTTTCTCCTTCGAATAGCAATAATAATAATAATAATAATAACAACAACTAGGAACTATAAGAAATATATTATGCAGGATCTCCGCATAGAAAATGATAAGTGAAGGAAATGTGGAACTGGTTCTGAAACAATTCAACCTATAACCGGAGCTTGTAATATGTTGGCACAAAGTGATTATTTACATCGCCATAACCAGGTGGCTAACATATTCACCAAGCATTAGCTTTAAAGTATTGTCTTATAGAAAATAGCACACCTTATTAAAAAAATATGAACCGGCTGACGTTTTAGAATCAACAAATTTCAAATTATATTATGACAGGTCAATAATCACGGACTGTACAATTCATAACAACAGACCAGACATAGTGCTAAAAGATTAAGTAACAAAGACGACCTATTTGATAGACTTAGCTATGCCAAATACTCACAACCTTCAGAAAACAATTCAGGAAAAATATCAGAAATACAGTGACCTCAAAGCAGAAATACAAACGATATGGAAGTTTACATAGTACCTGTAGTAATGTCCTCTACAGGAGTCGTCTCTATCTCCCTCCACAATAGTATTAGCATGTTAAAATTGCGTAAGACCATTTATGTACAACTTCAGAAAGCTGTTTTGCTCAACACATCAAGAATAGTCAGAAAATTTTTGGATCATCCAGAGTGAGTGTGCTTGGTGTAACACGCACCTCACTACCACCAGCAGAAAAAGCTGAGATCCTAAACGGAATAAAATAATAATAATAAGATCCTCTTAGTAACAAACATTTGGATGTCATAAGTAAGATTACACTACCACAGCCATCCAGGGCTTTGAATTGATCTATCCCTGGACGTTTCACACAAATTCACCATTTTTTGTGAAATAAGTTACTGTAGGAGATGTATTTTACAACAACAAATCGAATAAAAGTATTATCTTCAAGGAAACAGCACTCCGGCACCCCTCAGCACCTACGCATTTGCTTAACCTCGGCAAGTACACGCTCATAAACTATAATACTATAACTTAAGACTTCCGAGTACCTACTTGGGGGGGGGGAGGGAGTGAGGGAAGTTTGCATCTTCTACGGCCANTGAAAACTGCGACAGATCGGGAGTCGAACCCGGGACGTCTTGCTTTGGCCGTAGGTGTGCTTACATTGCACCACCCTCCTCGACTCCCAAAGCCCTTACACAACATCGCCTGGCCTACTATTACTTGCATAGTGCCTTCATGAAACACGGGAATTTTCGTTAGCGACTAACTTTGAGAAATTTAATGAAGCATAGTGTCTCGTCTACACTATTTCAGAATCTATCACGAAGTTTTGTTAATATCTATAAAATGGTGTAGATTTGCATGCCTAACAAATATTGAAACATTAATCTCTTTTTTTTTCATATTGCATTTCATCTCATTTTTTGCTTCAGTAGGACTACGTAGAGAAGTCCTGGAATTACTTAAAAAATGGCATACTTCATTGTAACTCCAGTATGGGCTTTATCAAAATTCATTTATCAAAGCGTGCTCCGGGTACTGGAGAAGTATCTATATTGATGTAATAGAGTTGTTTGTCACAAGGTACACCAATAAACCGACTTCGACTTAAACAAAACCCATGTACATGTTAACCCCCACATAATAATGTACCCCCACATAATAATTTGTACATGTAAATTTTTTGCGTTAAATTACCAACTTCCCTCACTCGCAGCTAACTTTTTATCTTATCTAGGTACTTTTCCTGAAATTTTGAATCCGCCTCTGCCTTAGGATCCTTGATCGGAATTGATGGGATGGTCCCTTGCTTGCGTTTCATTGTTATATTATCGTATGCAAAAGAAACACAAATTTACAATTATTGTTTTACAAAAAGAATTAAATATTCAATTAAAAAATAATGAAATTGAATAAATACTTTTGCAAACATCGTTTACGGGAATAAATTTGACATACATACATTACAACACAGAATGTGGTGATAGAAGAAGACACATTCACTAGGACAAAAATGAGCATTCGTTTATTAAAATTACTTTTTGGAAACAAAATTTAATTTAATTAAATTTAATTTATGAAATAATACTAGGATACTGCATTATTTATGGTATCACCTGACGAAGACGAAATCCTCATAGCAACGTTATGAGTGAAATACAGTTGATTTATAATTTAATAATAATAGACGTAAATTCCTCTACTATTTTAGGGGAAACAGGAAAAAAGTACTAATTAAATATTTAGTGAAAAGTATTAAATACAGAATTAATGTCGGTAAGCCACTTAATTCCGAAAACAACTTATCCACCGTTTCTTAGCTGAAGGACGGGTAGGGAATGAAGTATTCTTAATAGAAGTGCAATACTACATGTACGAAAGGCAGTAAATGAAAATGTGTGTCTGTGTTGATAGTTATGATTGATTTTTCCTAAATATCCAACCACTCAAATTTCAATATACGATGAAATTATATTATTTCGTGTAATGGTAAGCGATACGCGTCTGTGTTCCTTGCATAAAAGCGGTGTTATGAAAAAAACTTCGCAAACTTGTGGTTTCTATAATGAACGAACATCGGACATAGTTTGACCAAAAAATGCAATAACATGTCAAAAAGAGGAATATATTCCAAAATCTTCACCCAGTAATGTATTTCGGAATCTCTTTCTAGTGACAGAAATGTAGAATTACTCTTACATAAAATCTCTCATATTTGTACTTACATGCAACCACAATTTGCAATAGACAAGCATCAATTAACCTTACATCTACTACAATGGTATGTAAGTACATTGTTGTAAACATATTTTACAACACACAACTGCCAATAAATATCGAAGAAAAATCAATGAATATGCCACATACTATACGTAGTATAGTACATTTTTTCATATACTGATGTTGACATCCTGACGTTTAATGGATTATAGGTTAAATCAGCTGCTTTTCTGAACATAACTAACAATTCAACAGTGTGGTAATAGTTACAGGAAATATTCATTAAGAGCTGCTTTGTAACTTCTTTTACTTTCTCATATACGTAGTATCAGAAAGTTTTGTAATCGTGAAAAAATTCGAAAGCGAGATTTCGACGGAAATATTCGTATTGGCGATCCCTGATTATGAAAAAGTGGTTTTTGGCATAACTTGATTCTGGGTAAACGGATGAACCAATTTAATTCGCATTTCGTATTTACGGTAGAATTTACTTGTTGTCGATGCACGTGCTCTACTTTTTTTTTACTTTAAAACAAAGGGTGCTTCACATGAAGATCAAAGTACTCTTCTGAATGTTTCTCAAAAACTGTTCCAACGATTTTGCATAAATTTTCTGTACGTAAACTACAATTAGTATCCATTACATCCGCATTAGCGGTATTTCTCTTGAAAGTTTGGTAGAGACGCAGTAAAATAATTTCTGACATACACTTACGCATTAGTTTACTGTTTCAAGAAACTTGAATAATATTTAGCAGTGTAAATGGACCAAACAGACGTCGAATACACTTTTCATAAACTGAAATGAAAGATATGATAATGATAAAATACATAGGACAGTAAACGCACTGTAGATACGAAAATACATCAATTTCTGTATACAACGAAATTACATTTACATAACACTTTAACGATATTTAAAAGACTGATATATAGTTATATGCTTTGAAATAATATTATAAATATTTATTTTACTTTCAAATTTCAAATAAAAGACAGTAATAAGTTCATCTACCGACTTTGTGCATGAATAGAGTACTGGAAGACGACCGAAATATTGAGGATCACGCAGAAAAAGACCCTACCACTATAGAAGTTTTGCTCACTCTATGCTGGAGATGGAGAAACGTTTTTGAGAAAGTGCAATGTTTTTGCACCACTAGTTTGATAATAAATATATTTTTCTATTTATTTGAAATTTTGTCCATGCTAAGTTGTACCGTTTCTTTGATGTACACATAGGGTACATTTTTCCTTATATAGTATCGGACTATCTGATGTTAATTTAAATCTATAATGGTGTCGGGGAAGATTTTTTATTGCTTCACAATAAAATCTCTTCTTCTCCAAAATAAATACTCAGAGGTTCAAATAACAAGGTTTATTATGTAAATAAAATCGTCGTGACGTAAACAAAGGACGTTGAAAGTTCAATGTGAATTTGTGCCTCGTTCTCGTAACTCACGCTTGAGGTTAGTCGGTGGTCGAATGTAAGGAGTATCCTCCTTCGTTGTTAGATGGCACCGCTGGTGGTGTCTGGTTGTAACTAGTCGACGAAATGCGACATTCAGTAGCGTGGTGGCGCCTCCGGTTGAAGTTATCTTCGTGTCTCTGAGCGGGTCCCAGGGCTGGCCGCGAGATGACGCTTCGTGACGATACTTGAAATATTTTCAATCACGAATTTCGAAGATAGAAATTATTCGGCACTTGATGTGTGAAATCTTTCTGTCATCGGTTTCAACTTAGAAGAACTTCTGAGGTCGGAGAATATTTCAGTCACAGGTTTCGGAGATAGATTTTCTTCAGCACTTGAGATGTAAAATCGTTCTATCACTAGTTTTGACTTGGTAGAATTTCCGAGCTCGTGAAATATTTCAATCACTGGTTTCGAAGATAGAATTTCTTCAGCTGGGCTAGGCTTCCCGTGAGGAGCTATCGTATTTGCGATGTGAACACCTCGGGAGTTTCTAGCAGAGTAATTTCTTCGTCGTCGGTAGTTATAAGCTAAACAAAGACAAGCGACGAGCGTGATGACGTAATACTGGTGTGGGGCTTGTTTATTTAGAGATAAACGAAGGGCGTCTCCGTTGCACGCGGCACGCGTGTGTATCAAGGAGTCTTCCACTATTTACAATATTAGGATTCTTTGACGTCGTATACTGATGCTAGCTTGAATGTTTGGCGATCGACATAGCGACCAGTATAAACACCATGGCGCATCGTCGTAGTTTTCGGCTCCATGTATGTAATGTGGTACATGGGGGAGATTCATCGATACGTATTAGGTATGTATAATGAATATGTAGAAATGTACTCCTACAATGGTAATAGGTGTATCACTGTTCAACCGAAAGCGTGCAGATATTGTTGATCAAAGAATGACGCGATAAAAACCTTGACAAATTAGGTTCTTTTTCAAACCTGTGTTGACCGTGTTTTTAATGAATACAATAATATTTTGTTTTAAAACGTTTGTTAATATATTTCGAAGGTGTCTGTTGTGTTAGTTAACTTCGTAGTTAACATTAAATCATTCTAGTCAAGTATGAGTAATTAATAATGTTGTAAATATCTTTTAATATCATAAATCTTGAAAAACGGTACGAGTTGGTTTGTGATGAATGTTTTGACCTGCCTGCCTACCAAGTTTTTTTAGTTCGGTCCTCAAGTTAAAAAGTTCGTAGACCCCTGGTCTAGACTTATTTCTTTCTTTCAATACTTTGGACAGAACACTGGACAAGAGGACAAAGAAATCCTAAGTCTGCGAAAAGTCCCAGTGCTTGTCAAGACAAAGAAATCGCTTTCCACTCGATGGCTTGGCGCGCAGTCCAACTGTGGTCACAAGGCGCCTCACAGGAGATCGGATTGAACAACGCTGGACGGAAAGTTTGCAACTGTTACCCTCAGTTACGCATTGCTATGCTAGCAAAAGGAATATCAGAATCAATGGATCGGCTTCAAGTTCTTCTTTGGAATAATTTAAGGAATGTTTTATTTTTCTAATTTCACAATTCATAGCTGGTATTTGTAGATCTCATATTCTTTTAGCAAGGATTAGAGGAATCCTACATAGTAGATGCTCTAAGAGGGGAGAGCTGAGAAAAGAAAAAAATGAAGAAAATTAACATGTTGGAATATGTCATGTCGCAAGATGGAGACGAAACCGTATGTATTATTTAAATAAGTAAATAAATATTATTTTAGCTGACAAAATAAACCTATTGATGAAAACAGTCGAAAAAATTAAATAACATCAAAACTAGAACTTGATCTTGTTTTCAGTTTTTTTTGGGTTTCTTTACTTTTTGGTGATCTATGAGGTTACCTCACATTAACACAGAAGAAGAAATAAATCGTAGTAGTTGCATGGAAGGTATATTTTTCTTCAATTCCACTAACAGATATTGTGATAGAACTCCGAATATTGAGTAGATTTCTGTGAACTAGAGTTTCAAGAAAGAACGAAATCAATACATACGCAATATATACGATAGCAAACCTCAGGAAACTTAAAGATACATCATAAACTTGAAGTGGAAAGTGGAAATTTCATATCGTTCTCTAAGACTACCGAATACTTGAGGTAAAAATGGTTTAAGAATTATTATTGGAAAGTAATGTATTTCTTCTTGATTAGCTTCGTTGAGTTTTTTGATTAGAGAAAGAGCATTAAATGCAGTATGAGAAATTGATACTATCTAAGAAATCGTTCATCCATTACGTCACGCGATCTTTGAGGATGTTTTAACCCTTCGCCCCCCCCCCCCCCATGTCACGCTTTGTCACGTTATACCAAACCCCTCCTTAACATGACATCGCAAAACGACCTTCCCCCTCCCATCATAAGCTGTAATTATCACCCTCCCATCATAACACGAAACACTGTAAGTAAGGGAGAAAATATATTTTACGTACTATAAGACGCACTTTTTTCTTCAAAAAATAAGTCCAAAATTTAGGTGCGTCTTATACTCGAAATTAATATAAAAATGTCCAGTGTTTGATTTAAAATTCTCGCAGGTCTAAAAATGGCCATGCATTCGATGTCGCGGGAAACCTTTCTCTATCTGGCAACATTGGATTCAACTGGCAGCAGCAGTGCACCGCTGCGACGAACATGAGTTGCGGGGATTCACAAGCTTTGCCAACACTGTCTCCCTCCCGCCCCGCCATCACACACCCAGAACATTGTCAAGCTTATGGTTTGTTATTGCAGTCTACGGTGCCAGTGAACTTGAATTGAAATGATTTGTGTTATCGATCAGTTCGGTTTTATTAACTAAGAAGTTTTTTAGTCTGGCTTTGCAATCTAATAATAAAAATGGCAAAAATGTTTTTTTTTATAGAAATTGCTTAAAAATTAAGGTGCGTCTTATAGTCCGTAAAATACGGTAATTTGTATACTTAGGAGGTTAGTGCTTATGAAGGTGAAGGTGTCGTACGAAGAGAACGATGCGTAAGGGATGAGAAGACTTGCTTTCATTGTATTAACATTTGCCTCGATTGAAACAAATTTCAACATTTGTGGTATTCCAAATGCAACGTCACGCTTTCTAAAACTCCCACTGCTCCCCTCATCTAGAACCATCATCACATTTTTCAAAACCCTGCTCCCCCAAGGCCGTGAATTAGTTTATGAACGATTCCTAATCAACTTTTAATGAATTATCTAACACGCGCGTTATTAAAATGATATGATGATAGTGAAAAAACCTGATAATTTTAAAGAAATACCACTTTTTGACTTGTTAAGAAATACGAGTTGTGAGTATGAACCTGTGAATCATGTTGTTCAAAGTTTGCAAATGAGGTGATACACAGACACGCAAATAACTATCTCGTAAATCGACTATTTCTTGGAAAAATACTTTAATACTTTTGAGTGATATTTCGGTTTGCCGAGCAGACAGGAATCAATCCTGCGTTGCTAAGCATGTCGAGTTTCCCCATCTACCAAGATGCTGTTTATTCATTCATCTTATTCACTCACTAAACTACAATGAGGCGTGAGTTACAATTTAGTACTTCTATTTCATGACGATTATTTCGTTCGTTTATTATAAATATATTATATCAAACCAAGAAGAGAGCAAATAATTATAATCAGCATAGTGTTATATCACCGACACATCACTTGTCTCATTACATCTCACACCTTAACATCTAGACTGACTCCCAGGCCCAATCAGCCTGCTGAAAATGAGTACCGGGTCTGTCTGGGGTCAAACCAGCCAGAGCGAGATGCTGGACACATCTCCTTTTCCTGGAGCTGATCTCTACCCTCCGTGACGTACTCGGGCACCTTCGAGGTCTGTTGCGGGACAGATTCACTTCATATATTATTTCAATTCTTAAGTTTAAAACACTATACTCAGAATAATCGATAGTTCGATAATAATTTGTACATGTAAATTTTTTGCGTTAAATTACAAACATATTGACATTCTATTAGTATTATAACTCGCAGCTAACTTTTCATCTTATCTAGGAATTTTTGCTGAAATTTTTGAATCCGCCTCTGCCTTAGGGCCCGTGATCGGAATTGATGGGATGGTCCCTTGCTTGCTTCCGGAGAGTGAATTAGTTTATTGTACTCCACGTGGTCATACGCAGTTTGTACTGTTTTTTTGACAATAAATTTATTATTATTATTATTATATGAATGTTATAACGAAATGATACGTGTGAGAGTGGTGAATATTGTTGCTACATGTGTTAATAGCAGAGTGAGTTATTAATTAAACAAGGGCTGCATTACTGTAATTCCGTCGTATTAAATACCCCTGTTTCATCACCCAACCTGATACGTGATAACTGCGGCTAGGAGTAAATGAGGCTTGTCGACAATACCGAAAATCTATACGTGTTATTTAATTCAATGTTCATAATATTTTTCTAAATAATATAGTTTAAATTTCATTATAAAAGTACATTATAATTCATCTTAGTTTCCTCCAACTATGAATATAGTTCGTTTATGGGTGTTGAATGTGATGAAAGTTGATATTTTTCTTTCGTCTCGTATAGTATGAGGTATGATGTACGGTGATAAAACAAAGAACCATTCGAGCGTTAACCGTGAATCACAGTCGTATCAGTTTCACCTTCACTCCTAGCAACGTAAACAGCGACAGACGGAGAATTGTAGGCGTCGAAACTCAAGCTGTCGCGATACAGGAGGTGGTGTGTCCCTGTGGACGATGCCTTGCCATCCGCGCTGTCACCACACTGCGGTGTCCCGAGGGCTTCGTCTTCTGTGCCCAAGGTCCCCCCCCCCATCCCTAGGGCATACCAAAGCATCGGGCATGTTTGAAGCCGATATCTGCGCTGTATATTGCTTTCTGATACATGAAGATGTGTAAGAATCGGAATTTTATATTAGCGCAATAAGTTTGAATTTGTTTCTATTATAAAAAATAACGAACATATATAACTACACGATTGAACTATAGTGACATCTTTCGTATCGTTTTCTGTTAATAAATTTAGGGACGGAAAAATAAAACAAATGTTTTCAATGTCGATCAATGTACATACCTGTGTGTCGAATTATGCTATATCTTATGGTAAAGTGAAGTCTTAGTTTTTCTGACATCCAGGATTATGGAATCAAATAAAAACTTTTTTAATTAAACAACTGAGTTGATGGATAAATGAGAATATTTATCCATCACTTTTCGATACTATTAGCGATGGGCGCCAAGTATCGAAAAATCGAACGAACGGAATTCATACAAGTTTGTTGAATGTCGACTTTTGAAATAAACTTCAGAATATTTTATGCGCCAACACAATCAATCTAAATACGTATTTTATGAGAAATTTAAAACCGGGGAAATTTATGTAGTATTCTATTCAGTATTTTTGTGATTAATACTATAATTTAATTTCGTGTTGTGTGCTATGTTACAAGAATGTGGAATTCAACGACATCGAAATTATTCATCTCGTTAATTGTTCCACATGAACTATGATGGGTAAAATTCCTTGTTTAGTTCGGGAAATGTGCCTATGACTATCTCACATAAATCGAAAGAGTAAAAAAAAAAGTCATTTTGGTTCAATATTTCAAATGCGACTCTTGATAAATTTCCTTCAGCATTATTTTTTTGCGAGTAGTTTCATGCTGAGAGTTGTGAATATTTGTTGAAATCCATAGGGTACAACTATTCATTCAGCCATACTATACATAACTAGAAAAATGGTTTATATATCTTCTTCACTCTATACGGAACCCAAAATCACGCTATTGCCACAGCTGACAATTGATATAATAAAAAAGGAAATATTCTTAAAAAATATGATTTTATTGAATAATAACATAGAATTGCTATTGTCATGTCATATGTATCTCGTGACTTCTTCCGTAAAAAAATGTTTTTAAGAATCATTTCAGTTTAATAAAAAGAACAGAGGAATAGGGGAGAGTGGTCTAATAACGGTCATTAACGGAAAATCGGAAATTATGCTTATACTATTGTAAGAAGTCAAATTCAGATTTCATTAAAAACCGTTTATAAATAATAATAATTATATATTAGCAAAAATATGTTAATAAAAATTATAGAGACCCAAAATGTTTAATTTTAATAATAATGGTAACATTAAATTATAAATCGGGTAATTCTAAGAACTGTCTCAAGATAATTTGTTGTAAATTTGCTACAACATCAGTTATGTTTTCATATAAACATGCTTGGTATTAATTTTTTGCATAGCAATCAATCCAAACAAAACATTTTTTGAAATAATTTAGAGAAATAAGCTTAAAACTATCAGTATGTCAAACTGCAAACTGCAAAATATAAAACACCAGCTGTCCGTATTTACCCCACTTTTCTCTACTCCCCGTATACAATAAAAATATGTTTTTTATTTTTATACTTATTTGTAAAACTTTTCTTCAGAGTGAAAGTCTCGATAACAATATCGAAATAAGGAATTAAAAAAAAGGATGAAGGAGTGTTATTTTTTGCGGTGGGTTGGGAAGACAAATTATAACTCACAATCGAAAAGTGAAGTTATCCTTTCTCGCCTCCCACAATCAGAGAAATACGGAGCTTTATTGTTCCTTTGAGAGCAATGATTTCTATCTTTTGGAAAGAGGAGTGAAGGACAAAGTGGGGAGAGATGTATGTGAGGTCAGAAGGAGATGTGGACGCGTCTCATACTTCACCCGCAGTGGCGCTGATGGCCACAATTTCTACTGCGACCTTTATAACTACTCTTTCCATGCAAATGGAAAGTATGTATTTTGAAGCTTTACACGTAGTAACATATATTTTTATAAATAAATTTTAATTATTTTGCATTCCAGTAGAATTTTTTTTGGGGGGAGGCTTTACGGCTCATGTCGACATCAAAGGTCATTGGAGCCCTCCAGTAGAAATAAATGAAATGAGTTAAATGAGAGTAAAATAACATGTTTTAAAAGTAATTATACAGAAAATGATTAATTATCTATTGTTAACTATTTTATGGGAATTAATGCGAGTAACCTATACAATTAAATATCCCTCATTACAAGCACGCATTTGGGACTAATTAAATTACTCTTTAAAATTCGTCTTTGTCCTGGAATTCTATGTTTTTCCACGACAAAAAAATTATAACTTAATTAAAATTTCCCCAAAATTATAAAGAGGAAACATTAAGTTATTCGAAGGGGTATATACTTATTACACAATATAGTAAAAATATGAAACAAAATAATAAATTACTATATACAGTTTTTTCAAGAAAATTCATACCAATGATGTGAAAAATAATATTCAGGAAATTAAAACTACGGAGAAGATCCCGTACGGTGAAGCGCGGAAGAAATACAGGGCTTTACACCCTGTATTTTCTACCAGTTACTCCACCGCAGCCAAGACTCCAAAGCAGATGAAGACCGTATCCGTTCAGGCCGATTTCACTGACGTGTCTACGACAACGTCGTGCACATGTCAGTGCAAATGCGGAAATAAAAGTGACTCAGCCCTTCCCGAGAAAACTAAAACAACACCAACAGCTACAGTCCATCTACTACAAAAATAACAAGTAGTACTAAACCTACTGCAACAAAGACACATCAAAGATAAAGCCTGGTTCTAGGGCTAAACCCCTGAACCCTGTTCAATTTTTGAAATAATCAAGTACAACACAAAGCAAAAAATCGCACAGACGTAAAAAGAACGTCTCTGTGCATTCTTCCTCGGAGTCAGAACGTGTATTGTCCGACGGTGACGCGGAAATACACGTTCACGAACCTGACCCCGGAGGCTCCAAACATTAATGGCTTCCATACTTCAGTGGAACCTTAATGGCTATAGAACTCAACGTGAAGAGTTACAACTCTTAGCGCGTCGTAATCTGATATGTATCTGCCTACAAGTGACACACCTTTCACCAGAACACTCACCATCTCTGCGAGGATACAGCAGCTTCAGATATGACGACACCACGGGAGATCGAGCAAGAGGTGGAGTTGCCGTGTTTGTTAGAAACACAATCCTCTGCTCACCTGTTCTCCTACAAACTCACATCCAGGCTATAGCAGTTAAAATTCATAGTGATCCATCTATGACCATGTGTTCTATATATCTTCCTCCGACACGAGATTTTTCGGAGACCTCCCTCAGAGATTTAATTCATCAGTTTCCTCGACCATTCCTCCTCCTTGGAGATTTCAACGCCCACAGTGTACTGTGGGGCTCGTCGAGNGGGGCTCGTCGAGCGATTGCCCCAAGGGCCGACTGCTGAATTGTCTCTTTGAGGGAGAAGATTTATGCTTAATGAACACCGGGGAGATGACCCACTTTGCGTTTGCCACCGGGTCATGGACTGTTATAGACCTGTCAGTTTGCTCTCCTGAAAATGCTGATGTCTTTCAATGGAAGGTAGAAGATGATCTGCATGTTAGCGACCATCATCCTATTTGGTTGTCCTTGTAGGAACGTGCAACGGTTCCCGAATGCAAGCCACGGAAATGGATTCTCAGAAAGGCAAATTGGACACTGTACCGTTCTGTCTGTCTTCAGAGAAACGGGTAG
>NNCF01135821.1:18944-48108 GCA_002313205.1 Laupala kohalensis | reverse complement strand
GTTTTGAGTTGTAATTCAGGAGGGTTTTTAGTGGGTACGGTTGAGTCATTCGGCGAGTCCCACACGCGGGGAGAGTCATGTTGGCTCGCCTTAGTGCGTAACTGCATTTTCCCTACCTGTACAAGTTTTAAGGGCTCTAATGACCTCGATGTCGACGAACCCTAAAGCCCCACAAAAAAACAACGTTATAAGAAGCTAAAATGTTCGTTAGCAAGCGGAGACGTCCCGAGACCGTTGTCGTGAGGACGGAAGGAAGGGAAGACGAGTTGTGACCGCGACCGTTGGTGCTTGTTTGTGTGAAAGAAGAGTCGTAAAAATTCAAGTGAAGGGAAGAGTGGCGACGCACTACGAGTTATTTTTGAGTAGGAGGCAGAAAAATTGTTAACGTAAGGAATGGCGTCGTTAGATTCAAACTAGGGAGCAACGGAAAATAACAAAATATATTTTGAAAGGGACAAGGTCGACGTTGGAAATATATTTGGATTTTAAAGGGCGTCGGCTAGTACGAGACATAGCGTGGGAGCGGAGAAAGACAGAAGCGCTTTACAAATTTAAAAGGGTCACAAAAGAGAGCAACTAGGAAACGAGGGTGTGAGGCGGCTCGGACCCTTGGCTTTTAACAACTTTTAATAGGGTGATGTACACCACGAGGGCGCGACCCTTTGGCGTGAGCCACAGAACGGTTGTCGCGGAGGCGTTGAACACGAGGGTGTGACAGTTGAGATTTAGAAAGTTTCTAAATTTGTTTCTATTATTCTTAAAAAGACGTTCGGTTAAAATTACAGCGAGGACGGTTAGAAGGGACGATGTCGTTGAAGTAAGGAAATTTCCCAGGAAGGAACGTTCTGAGTGGCTAGGAATCTGCACTCGTTGATCAAAATTCAACCTATTACGAGAACACCGCGTGAAGTGTAAATTTGACGTTATTGGCCACATGGTCACATGATTTTTGAAAACGTAATCACGTGAGCGAGCTTCTGAGGGATTGAGTGGGGAACGAGGGGATAAAACACAACGCAGAGACGTTCTATCATTCTGAGATATTTTTCGGAGAGCACATTTCTATTTTTGAACATACTACTCTGAGATTCGAGATTTTTTTTTTACTTCTTGGTCTCGAATTTTTGGATAAGTTATACTTCAGTAATAACTTGCTCTACTTCTAAATTATGAAGAGTTTTCGTAGTTTTAACTTGGTAATTTATCCGAGTAGTAGTTGGAAAACAAAAGTTTTGTTTTACAACAAGTGGCGATCATAAGAACTATTCAATCGCGCTGCGTTAAGTTGAGTGAACTCGCACGTCAACAGAACTGTATTATGACGGTGAACGCTACTATTCCGAGAACGAGGGTCTTCTGGCCGGCGCTGCAACTTCCAAGAAAGGCTGGGTTGGTCCGCTGAATGGGCTACTGGTGGCGACGTGGACGGACGAACCGTACGAGCCGATGCTGGTCAATGACCTGTCAATCTTCACCCATTCTTTAGACTGATCTGATCATCAATTAAAAGGTAAACCGAAGAACACTGGTTGCGTCACGTATAGTTAATTAAGCAGCGACAAGAAGACTTAGTCCAATGAACCAATTAATAATGGCTCACGCTCAGAACTTTTGTAATTGTTTAACTAATGAGGGTTGAAAGAAGAATGAGCATTTATGATGACTGTCTTAATTAAATTAATGTTTGTTGGTTGGTTGTAATTAACTGGTAACAGTTAATAACAGGTAGTCTCTTGAAAGAAATTTTATGTCAAGTGTGATTTTTGGGGATGTGAGCATGCTAATTTTAAGTTTAATTGTAATTATGTGAATAAACAAGTAAGTCAAGTTGTTTTAAAATGCGTTTTTGTTTTTGTGATAAAGAACCCTGTGTGTTGCTTCCACTTAGATAAATAACCCGACCTACTTAAAGAATTAATTCGAATGAGCTAGTCAGGGTATTTTTAATGAATTAATTTGAATGAGCTAGCCGGGGTATTTTTTTTAGGTAAGTGTTGGCCACTGTCCTATTTTATTTTATTATTAGACCCATATTCAACATTTTGTATTTTGTTACAATTGACGCTCCAACGTGGAGCTTATAAGCATCCCTCCCCTTGAATTTTGTTACAATACAGATTCTTCTGCCAATTATGTTACTCGGTCTCTCAGCTTGTAAGTTTAGGAAATCTGAAAATGGTACGAAATGTATATAATGTTTATGAGAATCTCAAAGTATCATAAACCTTAACAGTTCCTCTGGAGCTCTAATAGATGAATGTTCTTTTATATTTCAAAATACTTTGTTTCATAAACGTACGTTTAAGAGGGCATTTTCTATGTAGGAATATCTGGCAAATTCCAGGAACTCTTTGATAGGAATTTGTGGCATTTGAGCTCACTTACTGCAAAGTTAAGATATACCTACTTTGCTCCTAAAAGGTCAAATTCCCCCCCCCCCGCTGCCATCACCTTGCCATTTAATATTGCATTTAATATTGCAACTAACAATTAATAATATTTGCTTTGTAACATTCAAAAAGTCTAGTTATTGTTCAGTACACTTGTCAAAATTTTGTCAGTTTTTAATATCATTACACTTAATTGAATGAACAATGAAATCTCAGGACATGGGACAAACGTGATGTTGAAAAAACACATGAATTGAAAACGCGAAAATTTCAATTTAGAGAAAATTTGTGAGTTAATTTTGTGAAAACATTCAACATTTGACCATATAGTTTATTTAATTTGTTAATTTTGCTGAGATATGCTTGTTGGTGTCAAAATCATAAGATTCACTCTAGTGTTGTTGATTTTTTGTAAGGTGGTGGTGTTCGATAACTTCTGCTTTCGGAGAGGATTGTTCGGATAATTTGTAAATCTCATCCCTGAAACTACTGTAAACCTTTATTTAAGGAATTAAATATTTTACCACTTCCCTGCATTTATATTTATGAAACAGTTGTATTTGTCAAGACTGAATTACTAAAATGCCATCTTTGCTTTATACACAACTGTCTTGTTCACGAACACAATACTTGGTAATTGTTTGTGCACACAAATGCATGGAAAAATAACACTAAAGTCTCACACTTCGCCAACCACCTAGTAGAAAACACACTCACATGTAACATTGAGAAGGATTTTTATATTTTAGAAGTAGAAAATAGATTTTGACCCCGGATCAAATTAGAAATTTTACATATCCATAGTGTTCTAAAAAACATTTCCCTCTTAAATGAACAGATCCCTGAACTTCATTCCCCTCTCATGAAACTAGCCTTCAAATTCCTTCCTTCCATTCCCTTAACTCTCCAGGGCACTGCATCCCACTCCCAACAGTTAAAACCCTGAGAAATGTTTTCCGTTTTCTGCCACCTGGAAAACTCCGACAGCCCCTTCCCCCCCGCAACCCTCAATCACTTTCCTTATAATGACCTCCGTTCGGCGCACTCTGCACACTCGCCAAAAATTTCCCCGATAATCAGGTACGTAATTTTGTTGGTTTGCTCACTCTGTATTTGTTTTCTTGTATTCATTTTTCATTGTTCTTTTCTATTCTTTATTTCAACAACAACAAAAATTACACTTCTTTCGATACTGTTTTACTCAATTATTGTATACTTTCTTGTTATGTTTTTATTATTGTCATTTCATTAACATATATATTTTTCAGTGTACGTTACTGACGATGAATGCTATGCAGCCGAAAAAGCTTTCTAACAATAAAACAATGAGCAACATAGAAACGTCTTTTAATTTATCATTCGAACACAATACTCACAACTTCCGAATCTTAGTTAACGTAGTTAGTCCACGTATTTCCCGTTGCGTTTATTTTGCAAACGTTTACTTCCACTTACGTTACGGCATTACCTTATGGTGTATTTCCGGTCAGAGTATTCAAACTTTCAGAATTCAGAAGAGGATAGTTCGGATAATTTGTAAATCTCACCCCCGAAACTCTTGTAAACCTTTATTCAAGGAATTAAATATCTTAATACTTCCCTGCATTTATGTTTATGAAACGGTCGTGTTTGTTAAGACCGAATTACTGAAGTGCCACCCTTGCTTCATACGAAACAGTCTCGTACACGAACACAATACTCACAATAGTAATAATATTCATCGCCCTAGTGTTGACCACTCTTTGCCAAAAAGGACCATATCATTCGGGAATCGTTCTATATAATTCCCTGCCCAAGAATATAAAAGATATTATGAAATTGAATCTCTTCAAATCCTCGGTTAAAAACTACCTCCTGCACCAGTGCTTCTACACTGTAAAATAATTTATTGATTTTAATAAAAGTTAAATCCGTCTTGTACTTTATCATGCCATTGCTGTAGTACTTTTAAGTAACTTATAACAATTTCACAAACTATTTTCTTGCATGATTGTGTTGTCTTATGGCTCTTATTAATTTAGTTTTATGTGTACTTAACTTTGGCACGGTTGTGTACATACATTCTGTAGCCCCATCCTGGCCCGGGTTTTTCTCCGTTTTTCCTTTGGGTAGAGGCGGATTTCTTATACAGGTTCTCCAGGCTTTGTCTAAGGGCGTGTTTATTGTAACAATACATCGTGAATTTAGAGTTATTTCAATTCTTATGATTTTTAAACACTATACTCAGAAAAATCGATAGTTCGATAATAATTTGTACATGTAAATTTTTTGCGTTAAATTACAAACATATTGACATTCTATTAGTATTATAACTCGTAGCTAACTTTTCACCTTATCTAGGAATTTTTGCTGAAATTTTTTAATCCGCCTCTGCCTTAGGGCCCTAGATCGGAATTGATTGGATGGTCCCTTGCTTGCTTCCGGAGAGTAAATTGGTTTATTGTCCTCCATGTGATCATAAGCAGTTTGTACTGCTTTTTTGACTTATAAATTTATTATCAATAGGCATAACATTCATTGTCCTAGAGAGTCTACCATTCTTTGCCAAAATGAATTATATAAATTATTGAATTATATAATTACAAATTTGTTGGTATTCTGTTAATATTATAATACGTACCAAACTACTTTTTTTCTTATCCTAGGAGTATGTTGAAATGTTATATATTCCTTTGTCTTTGATCGGAATTAATTGAATGGTCCCTTGCTTGCTTCTGGAGATTAAATTAGCTCAATTTCTTACAACTGGTTATATGCAGCATGTAACAGCCTTATTGACAATAAATTTATTTATTTCTTTAGAAATAAGTCCTTAAAGAAGTAAGTTTTTGGAAAATGTTTAGTAGCTTTTGATAAATTTATGAATTTAAATTCTACTATAAATGTCCATTACTCACTGACTCAGTAAAACTATTGAGTATTTACAATACAATTTAATAACACATTTGTGTGATTTCTGCTTTTTCATATTTTAAGTTTATTTTTATATGTAATATTATGTCCAATTGTTTATTAGTAATTTTTTTTGTGAAAATCTTTTCACGTCTGATGACCACTCAATCACAAGTCAAGACATTAATATTGAAAATGCATAAAAATGTGTCTTGATTGTCCATAAAAGTGTAGTAAGTTGTAATATATTTATTTTTGAATTTAAAGTTGAATTACGATGCACAGAATTTTCTTTATCCCTGCTTTTGATGATGTCATTACTACTTTCTTATGATTTTTTCATTTTTTAGACTTCTTTTATACCTGGTGTATTGTCAGTGCAACTTAGTAGGGTAATAAATATTCTTGCCCATCCTGTCTATTGTCTTATTTCTCTGCATCTCAAATTGTTTTTCATTACATATTATTGGAAAAATTCAAAATAATACAATGAATATTCTTTTTGTACCTATATTATGGATATCCAAATTTTTTGTTTCTTTTGTAAACCTTTATTTTTTGTCATATAGTTCATTATTCCATAGCGAATATTCTGTACTCACTTTATTTTTGCACAAATACATTTCTGGTAATTGCCTGATTTCCCTTGAATATATTACAGCTATTGAAACTACTCTGTTCTATTGAAAACTGAAGAAATTGATGGATTGCACTGCTTCTTACTGTTCTTTACCAGTTTTATGTCTGTTATTTGGTTGCACATGGATCATCCTTTATTTGTTTTAGAGTATAGTCACATGTGCTATTATAATCTTATAAACCTGAAAATATTAAGTCAAAAATATTATGATGACTGGGATTTAGAGTTCAGTCCAGGGAATTGTTTTTGAAGTCATTCCTAAAAGGAAAAAAGTGTCATGGTTGCTCTTTAAAAACCGATAAACACAATATTTTTGTTCGCCAACATTGACTGCTGAAGGTAATGTAGATAGTGGTTTCTAGTGTTATGTTCTTTATTATCTAATGTGATGTTCTTCAAAAGTAAAATACTAAATTCAAACTAACTAAACTAATGAATAATATTTTAAAGGTTTATGGGTGGCATAGCATGGATTTACCAACTGTTTTGGAGAGTAAGATAACAGTTTGGCTAAGTTTAGTTTGGATTGGAGCCGTGAGGAGGAGAGGAGTTAGGGGATCCAGGACTCCAACTGACATTCTTTACAGTGATAACAAAAGAACTGAATCTATTTAAAATATTGTTTACTCTTTATTTGTAATGAACTAAAATAGTGAACAAATTTAAAATATTTTCAGGAACAATAATTTTAAAGTTGATATCAATAAAATTTTGGTGAGAAGTTTTGGCAAGTCCTCTCCCAAATACAATTTTTGCTTTAGACCTAAGTTGAGGGTAAATAAAAAGGGGTTAAAATATTAGTGATTTTTAATAAGAAGGAGGAATATCACCTCTGATTTGTAAAAGGAAGTAATGGATCCATGGAACTAAAGATATAACAATTTTCTACATGTAAACAAAACGACAACACAAAGAAAGGTGAACAGTTTTATTGTACATGTACATACACTATTATTTCTCTGATTTATGTAAATTACCACATACTTTGATCTTGTTAGTATTGACCCAAGATTGGGTTACTTATAAATGAATTAGATGTGTTATTATTAAGAGGTGACACCAGTGGCAGGCGTGATTGAAAATGTCCCGTTAAATCCTCTATTCTGGCCCTTTCAATTCAATGCCGAGCTGAAATAAAAAAGAGTATGCGTTATAATGTTTGCTGGGTAATGATACATGTCAATTGTGCATAATACAATTAAAAACAACAACAAAAAGATTTTTTCTTATTGTAAGAATTTCAACTCCACAAAATAAAGCAGTCAAGTATGGTTACATCTCCTATCTCATAGGAAAATAAATCCTTCAAATAGAACACAAATTTTTTACTTTATGTATGAATCTTAAAAATTTATTGCGATTATTACTAAAGAGTGTATCAATTTCATGGACATGACTAACATTTGTTTACGTCCACACCACAAGATTTGTAACAATTACGTAGTACAAAGGAAATTTAAAATCAGTTGAACAAAGTGTAATTACCTCACATTGCATTATGAATGATCACTTGATGTATTGGGACAAAGAAGTTAATTATTACAAACATTGCATTTCAGAAATGATATTTATAAAAAATTCACACAGGAGTTTGATTTCATGCACAGACAGAAAAGTAATCTGGTATTTACAATACAATATTACAACATGTTTGTGTAGTTTCTGCTTTTTTGTAAACATATTTTGAGTTTATATTTATGTTTAATATCACGTTCAATTGTTCTGGTGTTATGTTTCTTGTTATAATTTGTACCACCTGACGATGACTTTAAACGAATGTTGGGAGCTATTAATCACAAAATATATACTGTTTGTCTGTAAAAGGTTGTGAGTCTTGAATTATTTATTTTATTTAATTATATAGTAATTTGTACATTGTGAACAAACTTTCAAAATTTCTATTTTTTCAATTTTTACCAATTTTTTTGAGATATTTTGAGTTTGAAATGTTTTCAATTGAGTAGAACATTGTAAAATATGTGAGCTCCGAATGAAAGAAAATATTCTGTTATTTGATGAATTTTCAAAATAAAACAAATTTTGTTTTTTGAAAAGAATTAATTTTTATGATTTTGACTTCTTTCTTGTGTGATTGATACAGATTTAAGGTAATGAGTGACCTAATTCATGAAGATATTTAAGAAAGAATATAACTCAATTTCAGAACTAAGCAATATGTCAATGAAATCAATGAGAACACTTACTCCAGGAGCGTAAGTCGTGATGCACCCCATAAACTTCGGTCCAGCTTCACATTTATCATTACTGGACACAACTGAAAAATATATTAAAATGAATATATTACCATGAAAAAACCTTATACGTGCTTCTGGAGAATGGGCTTTTGAGGATATTCTATGGATGAAAGGAAAAAGTTATCATATTACTCTGTCTATCTCTATCTGTTAGCTGGTACACACTGGATATCTATAGATATAGATATGTTTAAAGGAGAGAGATAGAGTTTTCAAAAAATTCTTCACAATTATAAGGACATTTTTACTCCAAATTGAGAGAACAATAGAAAAAGAATACATCAATAATATAACTAATGAAGTTATGATCCAAGTCAGTTCATTATAAACTTCTTGCATTATGAAACATTTCCATGTTTGAAGCCATAACACTGGCACTGGACATAAGGTCTTGGTATTTATGGAATAAATGATGCAGGAATCGAGAAGTCTCCTTTTATGGTATTATATCTGTGTTGACTGAAGTCAAGTTGCCAACTATTCACAATACTTGGAAATATTCACCAAAGTAGTTCTTATTAATTATTCATTAATTTTACTGATTTTTACCATTGGATGAAGACAATTGTTTTATGGTTTTAAAACTTAATAATAAATTAAGACAGTCATTTGACTCTTTCTTCAGTAAGGGTCGCATTGTCTTCAGTCATGTGATGCATTTTCCATTTCCGTTAGAACAATATTTTCCAAAGTTTTTGATGAATTATTCTTGTAAATGCTTCATAAGGTATGAAAATCTTTATGTCATTGCATTTCTATTTCCATTTGCTATGCTTTAGTAGATTTCTTTTACTATGTTAAGCCAATACTTTTGCCAGAATATCAAAACACATAAGTTTCTCCACAAAAACCAAAGTTATTTACAGTAAAATAATTCAAAATTTTGTGCACTAAGGGTATGAAAATTCATTGCTACTGGATAGGGAATGGTTCAAATTATTTAAAACATTTTTTGGGATTCTTAAGTCTAGTGCTTCATAAATAAATTTAAATAATAAATTTATTGTAAAAAAAGCAGTACAAACTATGTATGACCACGAGGAGGACAATAAACTAATTTACTCTCCGGAAGCAAGCAAGGGACCATCCCATCAATTCCAATCACGGACCCGAAGGCAGAGGCAGAATCAAAAATTTCAGCAAAAATTCCTAGATAAGATAAAAAGTTAGCTACGAGTTATAATACTAATAGAATATCAACATGTTTGTAATTTAACACAAAGAATTTATTTTAGATGAACGATTTATTATCAAACTATAAATTATTCTGAGTATAGTGTTTATAAATCATAAGAATTGAAATAACACTAAATTCACGATTTCTTGTTTCAATAAATGTGCCCCTAGACAAAAATCTAGAGAAACTGTTTAAGAAATCCACCTCTATCCAAAGAAAAAATGGAGAAAAACCCAGTTCTGATGGATTGAATACCATATAATGGAAAATTTTGTGGGTACTAGTTCTTCCTTTTGAAAACAATAGGGACAAAATGAAAAACAAAGATTCCATTCACAGAAAGAAAGAGAATTTAAAATAGAATATGCAAATGCACTTGAATCAATAGCAAACAAGAGAAGAAGGGAGTAAAGGGAACCCCAGGATAAGGCACCCAAATGTGCCCCCCAGCCTAATGACATTGCCCCTTTGTTTATAGATATTTACTGATAAAATATCATTATTAATCACTTTTTTAAAACTTTCCTTGTGTTTGGTATTGTTTCCTACACTAATAAATGGTGACTTTCGGCTTTTTATTTTTTTTCCTGAATTTAAACCAAAATTAATCCATCATACAAGTCGCTTAGATGATAAGAAATCCATATCTAACCAAAAATATTTTTATAGTGATTTTTATAGTATACAGCCGCGATAAAAGTCCAAAAATATACCAAATAAAGTCAAAATATGGATTTTTTAATCGAAATTACTGAGGTTGAGGGCTGATTTTCTGGTCACCGAATCTTTACAAGCTGTTCTAAATGTTGCAAAAATTTCAGGTCTCTGCGTGTGATGGGCCAACTTGAAATTCGTCTGACTTTATCGTTAAACACGCACAAAGAATGGATGTTACTGGTACGGAAAAGCTTTCGATAACCTAGGTAGCCCCATACGTCACATGAAAAGGGAAAGAGAAAATTAAGTATTTAATGATCTGTTTAAAGGATATCGTACCTTCATCCGTGCACTTCTCAATGAGTTGCATGTGTTTCTCGAGTTCTTCAGGTTTTTCTGCAAGAGTTTTCTTCGCGTGTTTTTCAGCAGCTTCTTTGTCGAAATGGCCGTCTTTCAACTGGAATGAAGAAAATACAAGAATCAGAAATTTCACGCTCATGGATGATTTTATAATTGTATTAATAAGCAAATATATTTTCAGTTGGGGGGGCGTGTATAAATTACGGGATGGAAAGGTTGACATACTTTAACTCCTCTCCGTATCACACCTGTAACGATTCATCTTACCCCCAAATAATAACGTCACTCAAACTCTACTCCTCCTCCCCCCTGTTCGTTGCTTTTCGGAAAATGTTGGGACAAATTTTACGCCACTTGAAATACCCTATACTTAGAGTTACGTAACATCAAGGTTAACATCCTCTTTCCTCACCGTAAAGTAGTGTAAAATCCCTCCCCTCCCCAGAATAATTTATAAACTACCCCTAGTATAGCAGGTTAAGTTAAGAGCTTATTTAAATAACCAAGAAACATAAGTGTACGTTATAATGTGGTTTGACACTATTGCTAATTTCAAATTAATCCTTTTGATTTATGCCGTTAGCAGCAGCAAATAGAATTTAAAATATTTTAAAATTAAATTTCATTTTGTTAGAAACTTTTCTTATGTAATTGTAAGTCTATTTACGTCCTGTAAGTTAGTAAAACGTTTTAATGATGCAGCCCAATTCACGAAACGTGCATTTGGTTGTGCGCTACCTAGCTGTTCTCCCATGTACTATCGTTGTTTAGTGACGTGCAAGACCTAGCGTAGCATAACGCTGCGTGAGACTCGGTATTTAAATTAAGGCAAAAATGGGGCACGGGATATCGAAATTACTCACCGTTAGAAATTTCTAGGCGGTGAGTAATTTTGATACGTGTTTTTGAAGTAGAATAACTGTATTCTTTCTAAAAGTATTGAATGTAGTGAAAAATTTCATGATTTATTATACTTTGTGAAATACTTACGAAACAAAAATTTACTGATTGATGAGAAACAGGAATGTACTAATTTTGAAAATAAATACATTGGATAGGACATTCATCTTTTAAAAAGAATTTAAACGCTAAAATCTTGATTTTATTATAATTCAGAGATTTTTCTTTTTCAAAAACATTCCTTTTGTGGGATAACAACAAAAACAAAAACAAAATAGTGCTAAGTGTTATTGACATAATAAGTACCATCATTCTTCTATAATTTTCCGTACGACAATCAATCCGCGTTAAGATATTTTTTGCCCTTTTTACTGTAACTCAATTCTGATTCCTTTTTGATATTTTTGCACCATTTATATCAACTTGTATGACATCTGAAAGTAAGTAATTCTTTACTTCAATATGTGAGCGACGTAAAGGGCCATCTGTAACGCATAGAGAGTCTGCACCTTGGTAAGTTCATGTCAATGCTGTTGAGCACGAGGAGAAAGGGGCATAATTCCCAGTTGCACAAGTTATATTCATAGACATAAATAAACTCAGCAGTCTTATGTACCGGTTGTTCAAAGAGGAAAACAAAGTTTGGTGTCTGTCTCTCTCGCACACCGCCTTGGGTGGGGGAACTCGATTACCCTCTCTGACTGTTGGGCACAAGCCATTGCGCGCCTTCCCTCCTCCAAGCGAGGGAGAGGGCGACACCGCATAGTATCTTCTGTCAGGTCAGCAGAGACCGATGAGTCTATTTATATATAAGTCTATGGTTCTAGTACGATCTTAACCCATGCAATTCCACGAAACGAGCAACGCAAACGAAAATAGCTTTAAGTTGTTGAAATGTTTACATTACAGGGTAATAGTCACTCAATTATAAATTTATTATAAACACATTTATTTCACGTTATTTTGATATTAAAATATTTACCAGCCAAGTGTGAATTTAACCGAGAAAAATTGAGGTGATATATTTAATTTCGTGTCATATAAAACTTCATTTTGACAAAGTTTTTTTAAGATTTTATTTCTTAATGATTTTATCTTAAAAAATCAGGGAAATACGGAGGCGTTCTGTCAGTTATTTATTGTTTAGATAAGAAAAAAAAATTACAGCTCCCAATTTAAGAAAGAAAACTAGGAGAAATACGTAGTCATTCTGTCCACGGTTGTTTGTTAAGTTAAACAATTTAATTTTTTACGTTTTCGAATTTGAGCAAAAATGTTGTGAATTGCGTAAGTATACGGCCTGCGCTTGTGCCTGGTTTGTTTCATGTTTCAAAGTAGGCGCTTTTTGCTGCTCAGTTAGTAGGAATTCTGTAGATAGCGTCACTTCGTTGATGGAAAGTTATACGAGGAGTTTCAACACCCTGGTCTCACAGAGGAACATCATAATGTTTTACTTACAAATTCCATTTTTTCCAGCATACATCCGCTGAAGCACTGAAAAGAAAGAAGACAGTATTTATAGTCACTATAAACAAAAAAGGCTCATAAATTTTAGCTTATAAACTGCTCATAAATTTGGGACACTATTGTACTAAAGTGAGTAGGAAATAAATCATGTATTCCTTTATCTTAATTGCATGGGACACGAGGGGTCCATTTAATATTCATTTAATTACAAACTAAAATTTTTGTCAATAAATTTAACCAGTGCACGATTTTCATTGTATTACTTTTTTATCATTTATACATTTCCTGATTTTTTTGAAACATTAGCCATTTGTCATATAGAATTTTTTATAAATACTATTTTGTGGAGATATTGCTTTGTTTTGTGTATCGTGCGTCTTATGATAATCGAGAACTATATTGTCATTTAGACATTCAACTATGTTTCATGTTCCGTCTACTGAATATGACACACAATTTTAATACATATGAATAGGAATTCGAGATCGATTATTTACGCAAAATATTCGAAATCTGACGTGAGTGAAGGAAGTCGCGGAAAATCAGGTAGTATCAAAATAATAAGTTAAACGTCTATATTTCAAGAAGTCACAGTGCCTCTACGAAGAGAACATGCTCGGAAGAATGAATAAGGAAATAATAATCTTCAAAATTATCACTTTGCGTTCTGTTGCGGAAACATTACCAGAGAATGGTGAAGCATACCTCCTGGTTTCTCTAAAACAGCGCTGTCCAACTTCTCTTAGCCCACGGGCCATTTTCTATACACTTTCAAACGATAGAGCCGGTACAGGATGTGATTTGTCAAAATGCTGCCCGACGAAAGAAACTAATGGGTCATATTTATTTATTTATTTGCAACGCGATATTTGATTCTCATCAACAAATTTATATTGTTCCAAACAGTGAAAATTAAGTAGTATCTTTCTTAATTTAAAAATGTATTTTTAACATTTAGTATTGTAATAAAATATTTTCATGTTGCAATGTATGACGGAGTAGTTCCCAACACAATTTTCTATGTTCTGTCACCGGACATATCAAATGACGGCATATATTTATAACACAATTCAAGCCCTCCAATGTGTTTGATGAAAAATTTGATGTAAAATGTACTATAACTCGCGGCCAGTTGGATATCGCTGCTCTAACAAATTCAGTTAGAAGGAGATAAAGTAGCATGAGCGAAGACGAAACCTACATAAAGTACTTTGTTGCGCCGCTAGTTTCAGGGCGTGAAACTTGAAACAGTTTTAAATAATTCAGTGGAGATTTGGGAAATATCTTTGAGCCTTCAAATGTTACTAACCTTGCCCTCTTGACTTACAGGAACGATGAGTTTTCCAATTCCGGTCAATTCCTCTGAAAACAGAATGAATTATCCCATGAAATTTGACTATACTTCTTAGAATTTTATCATATATAAAGAAGTGTATATTATGTAAAAATCAATAAGTTATTTAATTCTTTTGTATTTCGTTAAATGATAAAATTTTTCCTGATTTATATTAAATCTCACGATTTTCTTTTCATATTTTTCAAGAGTTAAACCTGCTCTAACTTTCCTAGGACTTCTCNGAGCTAGCCGGGGCATTTTATTTTTCATATAATATTAATTAGTAACTTTTAAATCTCGTTCTACCACACTATATATAGTATGTCCCAGAACTCTACGCAAATTTTTAGGGGTGATAGATCACATTAATAGAAACAAACTAGTGTCGAAAAGTCATTGCACATACTTTCTGATATACGTTTCTCCGTCTGCAGCAGAGTGAGAAAAATTTGGGTGAAAGGGTCATATCTGGCATGTTCCTCTATATTTTGGCCGTCTTCCAGTGCTCATACTCAAAGTCGTTAGATGTCTTTTATTTGAAATTTGAAAGTAACATAAATATTCAGAATACTATTTCAAAACGTATAGCGACATAGCAGTCTTATAAGTATCGTAAAAGTGCTATGTAAATGTAATTTCGTTGTAGACAGAAATTGGGGTATTTTCGTATCCGCAGTGCGTTTGCTGTCTTCCTATGTATTTTATCATTATGATATCCTTCATTTCAGTTTACAGAAAGTGTATTCTACGTCCGCTTGGTCTTAATATCATTGAAGTTTCTTGAAACAGAAGATAGGTGTCAGAGCAGCAGAAGGAAATTATTTTACTGCGTCTACATCACACTTTCAAGCGAAATACCGCTAATGAGGATGTAATGCACTACCGAAAATTTAAGCAAAATCGTTGGAGCCGTTTTTTGAGAAACATTCAAAAGAGTACTTTGACCTTCATGTGAAGTACCCNTTCATCAATTTGATCAGAATCGCTACGCACAGACGTTATGCCAAAAACCACTTTTTCATAATCAGGGATCGTTAAAACAGATATAACCGTCGAAATCTAGCTCTCGATTTTTTTTCACGATTATAAAACTCTCTAAATACTACGTATATGAGAAAATAAAAATTAAGAAGGTATTCATGTCTACAAATGTCTCCCGAAGTAGATAAGACAAAGAATAAGAACACAAGACAAGAAAGATGTGTAAAGCGATTTATGAAGGGGATTGAGAAAGGGATATAGGGGTTCAATGTTCAACAACAACAAAGTGATACAGGTGTTCCAAGTTCTGTCCACGCACCGACGCGACCTAGCGGGGATTCGCGAGACGCCAGATAGAACACGACCAGCGTTACTGTTAATGGACAGATCTCTGAACACCTATATCACTTCCTCGTTTTATTCAGCTTTTTGTCTTGTGTTCTTAGTATCTTTGTGTCATTATATCTCCTTCAGGAGTTTTCCGGAATTATTTTTTGTTCCTATTAACGTGCTTTATTATCCCACCAAGTTTTTACGTGGAATTCTGGTACAATGTTTGTTTGGATCTTTGAAAATCTATATCGTTCGATGGATATTTATAAAACACTGTGAAATTGTGTGAAACTGTCGTAACCGCTCAGTACGATATTTTAAATTTTCATTAGTGTCCCGCAACCGGAAATTTACGAGTTTTACTTGTAAGCATTACGCGGATAATAACATTTCATTGATCCCATATAATTGGATTTGTAGGGGGTCTGGTTCTGTGGAGATATCTATTTGTCAAACTGCATGAAATTGTGTGAAGTGGCCGGGAACAGACCAATTGAATCTCTGGGCGACGTTTATGAGTTCAGCTAGTGTAATCGAATAAAAGTGAATTCAAAGAAGAGTTTGCAACACAGAAACAAAGAAAAGTATTTGTGGGTTGAATTACTTGTACACAAAAGGAGTTTTCACGAATAATCTATTGAATTTCCGTTCGTGAGTGATGGATTAAATAAGTAGGACGTCCAGAACGTTTCGGCATAAGTACGAAACAACTAATGATATCATTACAATTCTTTATTTACAATGTTACCGGACCTATTGCAATGCAGTCGTCGTAGCAGTCTAGGCCCTTATGACAACGAGGGATACGTTTGTCAATACCGTTGTTGTAATCCTCCGCCGCCGATGTATAATCCACGTGGAATTCAAACCAAGAAGTGTCAGAATAAACTCAACATCCTACTTTGAGACTCTACAACGACTTAGGCGCGCCGTTCAGAACAAACGACGTTTGACGTTGTCCTGATCCATGACAACGCCTGGCCGAATGCATCTACGAAGCACAACGGGAACTTTGACGATTGAAGTGGGAAATCTTTGCACATTCCTCCTATACTCAAAGTCTCGTGACTTTACCGAAAATAACGCAATATGGCTGCCTAACACGAATTGCCAACTTCTACGGATTTAAGTAATGTCCGAATAATTACTAATAGTAGTCACAAGAGCATGCTATAGCTCCGTTAGATCCACCACTACTTATAGTTAACATACGAACAGGTTTTTTGCAAATATTTGTAATATAATATTAATATTGTCAAAGCTTCACAAGTTGTAAGAAAATGGTCTCTCCCTGAAAGTTCATTTCCTATGGTCGGCGACCTTAGGACCTTTGTATTGCTCAAAGAAATATGTAAAAGTGATTTTATTGTAGAGAAGTTTCAAAGTATACTTATAACTTGTTTAATGGTATGAAAATAATCCGTACTAATATATAAATGCGTAATGCGCAAACGTGTTTGTCTGTTTGTTACTTAATCACGACTAAACCATAGAACCGATAGTGATGAAATTTAGCGAGGAGATAGTTAAGATGTCCAGGACGAACATAGGATAGCTTTTATTTTTTAAATGTATGAAAAGAAAGATAAAAAATGAAGATGAAGATAAATGTCGATAAATCGGAGGGAAAAATCGGCCATATTCACTTACGCTGCCTAAACGGATAGAGATAAATCACAGCTATGAGAGGCAATATTGTGCGCATCGAAGATTCTACAAAGAAGTCCGCGACAGCATATGTCTATCTGCTAAGGTTAATTTAAATTATCGAAAAAACGTTATGAAAAATAGAAGTGTTGAAATACTTCAATTTAAGCGGGGAATTTAAGAAGGAAAAATTTCAAACTTCATCACATTTAATGGATTCTTTGTTTTGTGCATTTAACAAAGATAAATAACACCTTTAAATCGTAAAGTTTGGACGAATGGTTTAAATTTTATAAACGTTTTAATGAAATGGTGCAACCGCGCTGCCGCAGTTGTATCTAGTATCAGAACCAAAATTTCGACCTGCAAGGCTTCCGGTGAGTGGGTTCGTTGGTCTAGCGAGTAAAAAGATTCCGGGCAACGACGGGTAATCAGCTAGTCGTCTAGTTCTCTAAATTCAAAACTAATACGGAACAAATTTTCTGTAAAATAGTCATTATCTAGCGGGCTTATTTCATCCCCTGTTTGTTTCATCCCATGTTTGGTAAACTCCTTTGTCCATTCAATGAATTTCTCTCACAATTTATAAAGTAACAGGTTTATTTCCATAGAGTAAAGTAAAGTACTTACCTTCAGGTATGGGATACTCTTTTAAACACTCTTCTGCTAATTTTTTAAATTCCTCAGGGTCATGATGAGATACCACTACCTGAAACCACGAGTTTAAAAAAATTAAAACCATGCAAGTGTTTTATTCATATTAAAAGATATATTCATATAATACACCAGTCACTATATTTTAATCTAAAAGAAAGGTTTCTTGTAATCTTTTTATCACTGGTCATACTTAACCCTCTGATGGGCGCACCACCGCATTGAGTGAGGCAAAAGTGTCCAACCTGTGATTTTGGAATGATTCCGGGAAATTGGTGGGCTGGTTCTCCTAATTATGCTTTGTTGACTATATTAGCTACTATGTTGCGCCAAATAAATGACGTTTTTCCTTCATTGTTAGTTGTTTATTGGCCTTTGAAAAGTGAGTTGGGAGTAATGCCGCACTGAGTGCAGCACGCGCTCACTCACGTTTGTATTTTTCGTCTCTTGCAACACACTCCTTGCCATATTCATACTATTTACAATATTCTTTCTCAATTTATTCGTCATTATCGCACTTTTCTGATCAATCTAACGTATTATTCCTATTAAATTTGTGAACAATTAGTATACATCTATATTGGTGGGCTGGTTCTCCTAATTATGCTTTGTTGACTATATTAGCTACTATGTTGCGCCAAATAAATGACGTTTTTCCTTCATTGTTAGTTGTTTATTGGCCTTTGAAAAGTGAGTTGGCAGTAATGCCGCTCTGAGTGCAGCACGCGCTCACTCACGTTTGTATTTTTCGTCTCTTGCAACACACTCCTTGCCATATTCATACTATTTACAATATTCTTTCTCAATTTATTCGTCATTATCGCACTTTTCTGATCAATCTAACGTATTATTCCTATTAAATTTGTGAACAATTAGTATACATCTATATTGGTGGGCTGGTTCTCCTAATTATGCTTTGTTGACTATATTAGCTACTATGTTGCGCCAAATAAATGACGTTTTTCCTTCATTGTTAGTTGTTTATTGGCCTTTGAAAAGTGAGTTGGCAGTAATGCCGCTCTGAGTGCAGCACGCGCTCACTCACGTTTGTATTTTTCGTCTCTTGCAACACACTCCTTGCCATATTCATACTATTTACAATATTCTTTCTCAATTTATTCGTCATTATCGCACTTTTCTGATCAATCTAACGTATTATTCCTATTAAATTTGTGAACAATTAGTATACATCTATATTGGTGGGCTGGTTCTCCTAATTATGCTTTGTTGACTATATTAGCTACTATGTTGCGCCAAATAAATGACGTTTTTCCTTCATTGTTAGTTGTTTATTGGCCTTTGAAAAGTGAGTTGGCAGTAATGCCGCTCTGAGTGCAGCACGCGCTCACTCACGTTTGTATTTTTCGTCTCTTGCAACACACTCCTTGCCATATTCATACTATTTACAATATTCTTTCTCAATTTATTCGTCATTATCGCACTTTTCTGATCAATCTAACGTATTATTCCTATTAAATTTGTGAACAATTAGTATACATCTATATTGGTGGGCTGGTTCTCCTAATTATGCTTTGTTGACTATATTAGCTACTATGTTGCGCCAAATAAATGACGTTTTTCCTTCATTGTTAGTTGTTTATTGGCCTTTGAAAAGTGAGTTGGCAGTAATGCCGCTCTGAGTGCAGCACGCGCTCACTCACGTTTGTATTTTTCGTCTCTTGCAACACACTCCTTGCCATATTCATACTATTTACAATATTCTTTCTCAATTTATTCGTCATTATCGCACTTTTCTGATCAATCTAACGTATTATTCCTATTAAATTTGTGAACAATTAGTATACATCTATATTGGTGGGCTGGTTCTCCTAATTATGCTTTGTTGACTATATTAGCTACTATGTTGCGCCAAATAAATGACGTTTTTCCTTCATTGTTAGTTGTTTATTGGCCTTTGAAAAGTGAGTTGGGAGTAATGCCGCACTGAGTGCAGCACGCGCTCACTCACGTTTGTATTTTTCGTCTCTTGCAACACTCTCCTTGCCATATTCATACTATTTACAATATTCTTTCTCAATTTATTCGTCATTATCGCACTTTTCTGATCAATCTATTTTTCCGATTAAATTTGTATTAAATGAGTCTCTATTTGATTTGTGTTTATTATCATTTTTCAGTGCTGTACCTATAAAACATAAACATTATTTTTATACTATAACGGACAAAATGAAGATCATTTTATTTTTTTAGCTCAGTTATAAGGTGATTTTTGTAGCTAAATTATATTACTAAGTTCCCTATCAATTTGGTGGTATTGTGAATACAATAAAACAACCTGTACATGTAACTTGTTAATTTTGTTTTGAGACCATAAATATTTATCATTCCCAATTCGTCTGATAGTTGAATTTTTGTATGCACCACAGTCCCTTTTTAAAATTATTTTCGAATTTCTGTCATCTGATTTTCTATCATAATCCAAATTCGTGATGAAAGTTACTTGAATATTATTTACATAATATTTTAGTTTTAGTTATACAACCGTTTATAATTATAAGCTCATATTTGCAATCAGGAAATCGTAATAAGATTGAATTCTACATTGGTTGCACTCAGTGAGGCACGCGCCCATTCGCGAGACTATAAACCCTGACTGTAAAGACTGCCCCCCGTCGGGTTAACCAACAGCCAAAAAATGAGGAATGATAAAGATTATTTTCTGGAAAGGGGTCGTATCGTAGTTTCCATACTTGTTTTAGTAAGTTCTTCTCACTTGCTGTTCCTTACTCTTTTGGTCATATCACTCAGAGAGATTGCCTAAAGATGTGCTTTTCTGAGATTTTTAGTTACTAATTAACAGATTTGAACATACAACGCCTTATTTTATAGGTCTTTGTAATAAGACCTACAACTCGCTTATTTAACTGTTTTGTGTAGGATCAATACCTGAGTTACTAGATCAAAGAGAAAGTGAAAAATCGCTAATTTCGCGCTTACTTCAAAATATTGACCAACTCTATGATCCTTCAAAAGACATGTAGGGTCTTAGATTTTAGTATTTTACACGATAAAATTTCTACCTTCTTAATATTTCTTCGATTTTTTGGCTCATTTTATGTTACCTTAAATCTCTCAAAATTTCAAGTTTTTTCGTTCATTCGGTAATTCAGGTATATTTATACTGAAAAATGTAGTTTTGAGAAAAACAGACTGATTTTTTTTCTATGTGTAATATTACTCTAGTAACTCGGATGTAACTGTCATTATCTCAAAATAAAAAAATTTCCGTCGAAACACCAACCTCCCCTTAAGGACAGTCTATGAAGAAAAAATTCCTCATCGTCCGTATACAAGAAAATGTTATTTAAATTTGTTATCTTTAAGCTATATATAAGTACACCGCAACGATAATTAATAAGTAAGAGATATATTACATATACAAATTCTTTCTTCTACACAAATTGCATTTACACAATAAATTATAAACAAATGTTTCAAATTCTTGCCGTAAACGCATGTTGTAAAATGTTGTGGACAAAAATGTTGAAAACAATACACTAACTTTACTTCATTTTCTCGATTTCTTTATGCGTATAACCAGACAGATTTCAGGAGACAAGTCAGAGATTTCATGGAGTGTGTGTGAGGGGAAACAGAAAGTAGAACTGTGTGGCGGAAAAATGTACGTGCTACACGAAATTTCTTTGGTCTCTACCTTTTTGTAAGATATTTGTGTGATTTGTGCTCTTCACAATTGTTTTCGACATGACATGTATTGAAATGCGCAACGTTTCAACTTGCTACAACATGTGCACAAAAAATATATCTGATTCATCCATAGAAATGTCTTAAGTGATTAATTTTTCTTGAATACACAATGGAAGTATATAGCAGAATTTACCGACTTTAAGGTAATATATCCGCGTTGACTTAAGATAAGTTGCCAACTATTCATGAAAATAGGGAATATTGACCAAAGGAGTTCTAATTAATAACTCATTCTAATGAGTTTTATTGTCCGATGAGGACAATTATTTTGTAATTTTAAAACTTGATAATAAATTTAGATTGTCATTTGACTCTTTTTTTCACAAGGGTCACGTGATGCGGTCGCCATTTCCGTTAGAACAGTATTTTCCGCAGTTTTTGGTGAATTATTTTTGTAAATGCCCTGTAAGTTATGAAAATCTTAACGTCATTGCGTTCCTATTTCCATTTAGTATGTTTTAGTACGTTTTTATCGCTATGCTAAACCGGTACTTTTGCCGGGATATCAAAAAAACTAGCCCGCCAAAGTTTCTCCTTATAAACTCAGAGTACTTTAAAGTCAAATAATTCAAAATTCAGCATCGTAAGGGTATGGAAATTCATCGCTTCTGGATAGGAAATGGTTCAAACTATCATTTGAAATTTTTTTGGGGGGAGTACTTAAGCCTAGTCTCTCTGATGGATATAATACCTTATATAGAAAACAAAGATTTTGGTCATAAAAATTGGATATGTGTTGTCTAGATGAAATATTTCCAACAAATTACTTTTACAAAACGTCCATAATTAAGTGCAACAACAGCACCTGAGCCTTTACGAGGGGTGATCTAAGGATATATTTCTACGGAAACATAAAAAGTATCCTTCCTATTGTACTTCCCTGTTCTGCGTGTTCCCACAATTTTATTATGCAACTCTTAAAGAGGATGTTCTTATGACACTGTTCTTGCAGATGAGAAGGTTGCGTGTTACATCACACATCATAATGTGAAGATTAAAGGTAATTACTGACCATATCACGATTACAATCGCACGTTTCGTGTTAATCTCAAATTCTGTGTTTAGAAGAGGAAAAGATGTTCTATCTCGGCAGACCTTCATAGAATGTTTGTTTTATGAAATTATTATGTAGTGAAACTGTATGTTTTAATAAAAAGATGTACATAAAAATGGGATTGATTACTCGCAGGTAAATATTTGTTCCTATACTATGTAGTAAATTTGGGATGAAAATTCAATATTAACTGATCTGATAAATCTTTTCTTTCTTTCTTTTCATTTTTACCCGAAAGTTATGAGAAAATTTATACGGTAACTTTTTGTTAATAACCCCTTTCCCGTCATTCGTAATCGATTGTCACTAATGAGATATCATTACAAAGATTTTTTTAAGGACTTGAGAAGAATTATTATCTAACATTTTCACTGTATAATTTTTCCTTAATAATTTTTTAAAAGTACAAATTCAACACGAATTGTGGTAAGTTCGTACACTGTCCCCAGGTGACTACTTACCGCTAGACGATTCAATAAAGACTGCATAGAATATAGTTAGATCAAATTGCCTCGTGGGTGACGCCACTCACAGTTTAATAATTTAGAAGCCCACTTTAATTATTAAAATAGCTGAGTACCGCGGCTCTGCTCATGAGTTTTGTAATGTCTGCAACTTTAATCTTTCTCACACTACCTGTGCTATCCAGTGAGATTGTTACCCATTAATATTGATGGTTTGACAGTATTTGTGTGTATCAGGACATCACCATCAGCTCAGAGATGCCAAAAACTTGGGACTCACCTCTCATATCAGTACCGATAATTTTTACAAGGTATTCCCTTCCCTAGAAGTAGGTGTAAGGACTGGTCGTGGATTTGACACAATATTTCACATGGCTGATTTTCACGGATGAAAATTTTTATGTTAGGACGAAGCAACGCAGAAATGTCGATGAAGACTACTTGAAAATTTATTCAACAATGTTCAGAAATTGCTTTTGATGAAAAATTATTATAAGTTCTAATAAGGAAACAAAATTAGTCAAGTCGCAATGGTATTACTTAACATAAATATGAAAAATGACTGCATGACTCTTAGTTACACAGTACTTATAAGAACAATAAACGAAACAATTAACAAAAAAAAGCACAAACATAATAAGGTATATAGTTTTGCTTCCAGATCCGAAAATAAAACAGCTTACCTAAATACCGTTTTTAATACCTTCAGCTTTAAAAACGTAGGGTTTTCATACGAAATTCTAACCCTCATTTCACTCCCTTACGGGTGAATTTTCGTAAAATATTTTTTAGCTGACATTTTCGATAATTTTTCGTGTCTTCACAACTCCTACATTTTGGTGTGTTGTGCACTTCATGTGGTCTGAAAAATTACATTATGTGGTTGAACAAAGATTATTCATCTCAGAATACACAAAAATCACTGACTGGACTCTAATATAGGTCTTCTTACGTTATTTTTACGAATCTCTCTTCCAGCTCTAAGGATACCGTGCTTATATGTGATCGGAACTTGACTTAACGGCATTAGTAGTTTAATTAAACATATCATCTGCCGTAAAACTATGGATCCGATACACTTCTAATTTTTTTAATATTTCAAAATTAGTTTCATTTATTTTTTACACGTAAACCCATTTTCACCCCGCTCCCAAAGGGCGCTAGTGGAGTCATTCTTCTATGAGAAAGAAAGATACGAGCTGAGTGTGGACTTAAGAACCTTGGGGAATGCCTTCACTGACTACAGCAGCCCCGAAAACTACGAGTCCAATATTAATATCAAACGTTTTCGTTTATTTCTACATAACATTTTTTACATTTTACTGTATGTTTATTTTCTCATCCTCTTCCCAAAAAAGTATATTTCTTCGTAGGGAGTTATCATGGACTTAAGCGGCATTGAGAGTGTGACTCTGCTCTTGTGTCTAAAAGAACGATGTATTCAACAGCAATATCGGTATTTTTTATTTTTTTATCCAGTTAAACTATTCATACATTTATTGAAACGACACACGCGCCATTTAGGTAGAATACTTGTACTATGTCAGAAACCTTCTCCGGTGTGTGTACTACAACTTACCTAAGAATATATTGATTTATTACGTTTATTTAGCGTTTAAACGAAATTTTGGACAACCTTTTTATATTTATTTATAGCTTTTGCGATACACATTTTTTCAAGTTTATTTTGGTCTTTGATTGCATGACCGCTTTGTCTGTTAACATTGTCATTCCAAGGCTCCGTTCACAAAATTTTCCTCATCTTTAATTTCATCACATCTGCATTTCTGCTATAGTGGGTCCATTGATTAGTATTATTTTCAAATTAAAATGGTGACTGAGAACTCAGGACACTCCCAGTCACTTCACCCCTAATGAGCACACCGTTCGACGTCTCCGGGGTAAAACTCTTACTGTCGCGGTAAAAAATATTGATACTCGAGTTTGGACGCTAATAAAACGTTAACCCGTCGCTCCACACAAAAATGAGTCGAAAATTTTCGAATTTTATTCTTCGTTTACCAGCTAGAATTAAACAAATATACAGCACTCTATTTAAATTTTATTGCAGCTATAAAGAAAAAAAATGCCGGTTTTTCCAAGACTGAAAAATCGAAGCACTGACTTAGAAAATTGATTGCATAAAAGCCAACCGTCCGATCACTACAAAATTTGAATATGACCTAAAGATATTTATTGCTTAAGGGTTTACTGAGTTTGAAATTGTTGTGATGTATAATAAAAATTTTCTTATTAAATTAGCACAACAACGTTTTCTCGGTTCTGCGTGGACCTAAAAGAACGAAATTGAAATTATAAATAACAATAAATTTATTGTCAAAAAAAGAAGTTAAAAACTTGACACGTGAAGAACAATAAACTAATTTACTCTCCGGAAGCAAGTAAATGACCATCCCATCAATTCCGTCCAAGGGTCCTAAGGAATAGGCGGATTTAACGTTTCAGCACACTATTAACAATAGAAATAGTTCGTTACGTGTTATAAAATTAAAATAATACCAACAAATTTGAATTTAATAAAAAAACAGTTCTTTCATAAGTACGAATTATTCAAACTATAGATTATGGGAAAATATTGTTTATAAATCCTAACTATTAAATAGTACTATATTCGTGACTTATTATTTCAATATATACCGTCCCTAGGCAAGAGCGTAGCAAGATCGTATAAAAAATTCGCATCTACTCGAAAAATACCCGCCGAAAAACCTGGACAAGGATGGGGATACAGAATTATGTACACAACCGTGCCAAGGATGAGAACATATAAAACTAAACTTATATGAATAATGAGACACAATACAAGCATGCAGGAAAATAATTTGTGAAATTGTTATCAGTTTTTTTTAAACAGTACATCATTGGTGTGATAAAGTTTAAGACGACTTTTATTAGAATCAATAAATTCTTTTACATTGTAGAAACATTGGTGCAGTAGGTAGCTTTTAACCGCGGATTTGAAGAGATTCAATTTAATAGTATCTTTTATGTTTTTAGTATTATATAGAACGATTCCCGAATGATACGGCCCATTTTGGTCAAGAGCGATTGTCACTCTAGGACGATACATATTATTCCTATTGCAAGTATTGTGTTCGTTAACATGACAGATTTGTTTAAAGAAAGGGTTGAGCTTCAGTAATTCGGTCTTATCAAGCACAATCATTTCATCAATATAAATGCAGGGAAGTGTTAAAATACTTAATTCCCTAAATAAAGGTTTACAAGAGTTTTGGGGGAGATTTACAAATTATCTGAACAATCCTCTTTTGATTTCTGAAAGTTTGGTCGCACTTCCCGGAATTGTCCCAGAATATAATGCCGTACAACGCGTTAATGGAAGTAAAAGTTTGCAAAATATATGCAACGGGAAATATGACGACTAACAACTAACAATATTAACTAAGATTCGGAATGCGTAACACAATTTACTTAATTTGGAATTGTGATTGTCAAGGTGACAATTCGATTTGAGGTTGCCTTGAATATGGAGACCTAAGAACTTTGTATTAGTAACAGTTTTTAACTGTGTTCCGTTTAACGAAAAGGAAATCTGAGGTAAATATTTCTATCGTGAAATGAAATAGAAACTGTTTACAACGAGACGATTTGCACAGAATTAAGCCGAGAGGTTGGACAAAGCGTTTTGAGTGTTGGCGTGTTTACGTAGCAAATTAGTCATCAGCAAAAAGAACCATTTTGCAATCTGATGTGGAGGATGACATGTCGTTCACATAAATTGAGGTTAAATTTTCAGAAATATTTTACCGGTTTCAAACCCACAAAGTACAAAAAATAATTTAAAGAAATTTCATATAGTAAAAGATGTTTTTTATCTTAGTAAATGTTGTTAATTTTATAGCTGAAAGCCCTGAGGTATAATTTTCAGAAAAGTTCGAACGGTGGTTGGAAGAATGGATTGTTTTATTTAGACTTTAAACTTGACTGAATCATGACTCACAAATGTGTATGGAAACACAACTATGAGTTAAAATTTTTATTTCATAGAATGTCCAGGAACTCCACGTACAAAATTGAAGGAATGATATAGCACATTAATGGAAACAAAAATCATCGGCATGATTTTTCAGCATGAGCCCCCTATGAGACTATACAAGCATGACACTCCCCCTAACAATTTTATTCAATGTAAAATATGACCACGTTTATCTTATTTTTAAACATAATTGCTAAAAAATACACTTAAAAATTGATATTCAAACTATGTGAATTTGAGTATTTACTTGTTCCAATCTACTTAAATACAGTTTATGAGAAATAATCAATAAGTTTCAAATTTATTATAAAGTTTTTACTAAGATAGTTTTATGCGCATTGCTTTACATAAAATCAGAAACTAGTAATGCTAAAAAAGAAGAAATAATTATTTCAATTTAAGAATGTTTTGAAACTTGTATAAAACTATTATCCCCCTTAGCAGTTTTCCCCACAGGTTGTGGACCACGGAATTAAGGCGTACTGTCACGTCGTACGCCAAGATCAAAATATGGTTGAAGAGAGCAATTTCGTCAAAACTGTTTCAACCGACCCCAGTCTCCCGTATCTTGATTTTGGCAATAATAATNTAATAATAATAATAATAAATTTATCATCAAAAAGCAGTACAAACTGCGTATCGTCGCGTAGAGGACAATAAACTAATTTACTCTCCGGAAGCAAGAAAGGGACCATCACATCAATTCCGAGCTCTCGAGTCCTAAGGCAGAGGCGGATTTAACATTCAGCACTTTACTCCTAAGACAGGAATAAAAAATTGTTCGGTACGTGTTATAATATTAATAAAATTTCATCAAATTTGTATTTAATAGAACACAAAAAAGTTATTTCAAAAGTACGCATTATTATTAAAGTACAGATTATTTGGAGAATGTTGTTTATAAAGTATTAAAATAACGCTAAATTCAAGATTTCTTCTTTCAAAAGACGCCGGCCCTAGGAAAGAGCCTAGAGATCCTGTATAAAAACGTCTTCCTCTACCCGAAGAAAAACCCGGATCAGCATGGGGATCCTAAGTTGACGAAAGTACTACTCACTTGAACAAATACGATCGCCAGCAGAGCAGAGACGGTTACGGACGCTGCCATGGTGATTGTTACGTGGAAAGAAATTTCCTAAACAAGGCACTAACGAACTGAGCATTTCCCTGCGCTGTCGACTGTTTTATAGTTGGACCTGTGCTCACGTAACTCAAGTGTTCGCGGATTTGCAGCACAAGGGCATAGGAAGCAAGTTGGCGAAAATGACGTCACTGAATTCTTAGGGGTGGGGGAGTATGATGAGAAAGAATTGGTATTGTGATTCTCATAATAGCGCGGAAATACGAAAATTATTTATGGAGTTAAAGTGTAAAATTGGCTTGGCGTAACGAAAGTTAATGATGAATTGGGAGTGGTGTGGTTTAGTCCAGGATTATGCTTCGCGGGTACTCAAATTAAAATGATGCCTACTCATGCTGTGTTTCTCCTATTATCGTTGAAAGTCACGGTCAGATTTAAGGCAGCACGAGAAACCTAGCGACTGTTTTTGAATGTCCTTAATTTAGAATAAACTAATATCTACCAGTAGGTCTTACGTGTACCTACACGTGGAGAAGTTATGTGATAACTTTCAGTCAGGTGGAAATGGTGACAATCCGGGAATCCAACCCGGGAATTATTTTTTGATCAAAGGGGTATTAACCACTACACAACCCGTTCGCCTTTCATAACTGTACACCATTTCCACCCAGGTCTAAACCCCGGAAGACCTGAGACACGTCCCCATACAGGAGATAAGTATGCTGTTTCACAAGAACCGGTTTCACAAGTACTTACCGCGTCTGTGTACGTGTGTCGGGGATGTGTGGGTGGTAATGGTGTACAGTTGTGGAAGGCGAACGAGTGGTGTAGTGGTTAACACCCCTGCGATCAGTGCAGGAGTCTCGGGTTCGATTCTCGACCTGCCGCCATTTTTTCTGAACTGCCGCCAACTGTAAGTTGTCAAATATGTATCAACTCGTCTCGTAAAATTTGGACCATCCGGCGCTAGTATTTCAATGAAACCCTCTTGAAGTTGTATCTTAAGGATAAAGCCTTTGAAGGGATGATTTGGAAATAAATTTCTGATGGCATCAGTATAAAAAAACCATCACAAGGGTCATAAATTTAGTATATTAAAGAACGGTACAAAATTTGCCTTTGTATTTTT
>NNCF01135821.1:0-18669 GCA_002313205.1 Laupala kohalensis | reverse complement strand
GCACAAGTAAGTGGAAGCAATGCCAGACTCAGCTCGGGGCCCCGTGTTTGCCAAACACGTACTTACTAGATGTTAGTCCCCTGGGGGGTTTGCCTTTGTATTTCTGAATAAATAATGTATGATATCCGTCAGAGCGACTAGGCTTTATTAACCCCCAAAATGTTTGAAATGATAGTATGATCTATTCCCTATCCAGTGGCAATGAATTTTCATACCCTCTCGACGCAAAATTTTGAATTATTTGACTTCAAATTACTATGAGCTTGTATGAAGAAACAGTTGCGGATGTGTTTTTGATAATCTGGCAAAAGTACCGGCTTAACATAGCGAAAAAAAACAAACTATTAAATCATAGCAAATTGAAAAAGGAACGCAATGACCTTAAGATTTTCATACCTTAGGGGTATTTACAAGAATAATTCACCAAAAACTGTGGAAAATACTGTTCTAACAGAAATGACAGTTGCATCACGTGATTGAAGATAATTCGACCCTTGTCAAAGAAAGGGTCAAACGACAATTTAAATGGTTTTCATGTTTGAAAATTACAAAATAATTTTCCTCGTCCAACAGTAAAAATCATTAGAATGAAATGTTCATTAATTAGAACTACTTTGGTTAATATTTGTAAGTTTCGCGAATAGTTGACAACATGACCTCAGTCAACACGGGTAATTTCTTTAAGTTATTCAACAAAAACAGCATTAAAATCTTTCAAAATTGGAGATTAATAATAATATTAGTGCCGAGATTAATCATATTTAACTAAATTCTAGATTAATAATAATAGTAATAAGTACCGGCCATAAATTCTACGGATCCGAGAACGAATCCTAGATCAGTGCCCTAGTAGGCTTACATATAAATCTGCCTTTGTCTGAAGGAAAACCACAGAAAAAACAGAGTCGGTGGATATTCGATAATGTTTGTCTCTCTCATGAGTCTATTCATTTTTATACGCTGAGAAAGAAATGTCACTACGGTTATGTGATGTCAGAGAAGCGGAAAAAATGTAGAATATATCTCTCATGAAGGCTGAGTAACGTAGCAGTGAATCTCCTTTATACAGGCAGTAATACAAAATTGTGTCTGAACACCGAAACCGATACAAAACAGCAGAAGGCAAATAGATGACGGAACAAACGACTAACACAAGGATGAAACAATGCCATGGACGGGGCCACTCAGTGACGATGAAAACATTAAATGTGAAATAAATATCTGAGAATTTAACATTAATAGTCGTCAATTCTTTGTGATGTCAAAGAACGGTAACTGAAGCAAGCTCAGAATTATATTGAATGAATAGAAAGAAAGCTATTGCTAATCGAAAAAAAAAAATTATTTTGCCAAAGCGGCTTTCGACAACTTATGTTGTCATCTTCAGTTGCCAACAATCAAGATACAGGAATATACATAGCTACAGGTAAAATGATATTAATAATAATAAATACAAAAATAAATTAAATTAGGGAGGAGTAGTATGTTGTAGTTAATAATTTTCAGATAAATTTTAATACTAATCGCAAACAATAATTTTTCCAAACAAACATTTTATCTTCCAACTATTTACACAAATTTTAAACATCTGAAACAATTATTATTAAAGTTTCTCTGAATATTATTAATTTTGACATACAACTCCTGCTCTCTATTTTAAAAATATTTTTGTATTTATTTTCATCTTGTTCACGACTTTATGTCTGTTTCTTGTGGTTGGAGAAGTCAAAGACCCGTCTTAACCGCAATTTTTGAGAGAAACATCAAGGAGTTATCATCAAACATCACATGTATAAGAATCGCCGAACTATGCGGGATGTGTTTAGGATAACTGATTTTTGCATAAGTTGGAAGTTTTGTGGCTTGAGTTCCAGTTCTTGCAATGATTTGAACAAGTTCTTGGGTACTACTCCCATGTTTGACCGTTTGGGACTACTCTCACTCTGTCATATTTCCACATGTCCTTAATTTCGAAGCAAAGGCCAATGTACTTTGTAATTTTATTTTTGTATGATAGTTCCAGATTATTGTTGTTGCTATTTGCGATGTCTATGAGGAGTACTTCTTTCTCTCTTTCTTTCTTGACTACTATATCTGGTCTATTGTGTCCAACCTTCTGTCTGTTATAATGGTTCTATCCCAATATATTTCATAATTTTCATTTTCAAGAATGGGTGATGGTTCATATCGGTAGTAGTTTACCTTATTTTCCGTAGTTTATATTTCAAAGCTAATTTATGATGAATGATTTTTTCCACTTGATCATGCTTATATTTGTAATCACATTGTGCTATAGCTTGGCTGCCTCCTATGATATGGTGTATTGTTACAGTTTCCTTTTTGCATCTCCGACATAAGTCCGATTCAACCCCATCTTTCAAGATGTACTTACGGTAATTGTTGGTCTTAATCACTTGGTCGTGGATGGCGATAAGAAACCCTTCAGTTTCAGGTTGTAGTTCTCCATGGGTTAGCCACTTGTACGACGCTTGTATGTCGACAGTATCTGGGCTTACTTCATTTACAAACCTTCCATGCACGGCCTTTTCTTTCCAACGAGTAAGCTTGGTAACGTCTTCTTCTATGTCAAGGGTCTTATGTTCATCACCTAATGTTTGGGGAGTGTATTTATCTGCTTCGACTATTGCTTTGTAGTAATGTGATTCTTCTTGTTTTGAGAAGAATTTTGTTATGTAAGTCAAGTATATCTATTAGTCCCCTTCCCCATCTTTTCTTTTAGTGTAGTTCTTTCTACAGCTGCTTTTGGGTAATGAATTCTGTGTCTTGTCATGGCTACATTGGTTTTATCTTTATCTTTCATTTCTGTTTGTGTCCATCTCAGGACACCGAAAGTGTGTGTTAACTGTGGGACGGCATAAGTGTTCGTGGCTTTGAATACATTTGTGGCATTTAATTTAGATTTGTATTTATTATTATTATTTTGACTTATTTCTCAGCATAGCTGGTAAGTATTTCGGAACGCGTCCAAGGAAGTTCCACTTCCCTTAGGCTGCGTCTTCTAGAGAAATTCTTAGGTGCCCACTTTCTGGATAAAATGAGCCGTCCCCAGAATGGCTATTTTTTGAACCTCAGATAGATAGGTCTTTCCAGAAATTTTCTGAAGATTGTCTTCTATATATTTGCTCACTGTTCCCGTGGCTACAATAATTATAGGGCATACTTTTGTCTTCATTCCCCACATTCTTTGGCTTTCAATAACCAGGTCTTTATATGTGATCAGTTGGTCTGCCTCTTTGCTTACACCTTTCATATCGCTGGGAACAGAAACATCAATAAGAAGACATTCCTTACTCTCCTTGTCCCTCAGAACAATGTCCGACCTAATTGCATTGATTATCCTGTCGGTATTCATTGGTTGGTCCCAGAGGATTGTGGTTTTCTCATTGGAGTTCACAGAAGTAGCTTCGTCTTCATACAGTTATCTTTCACATTGGACCCGAAAGCTTTTCATATTTGCCAATGTATATATGAACAAACTCTGTTATGCTTTACCAAATACTCACTCTTAGCCAAAATGGGGCATCCTGAAACTAGATGGTCAATTGTTTGTTGCTTCTCCCTACATAGTCGGCATAGACCATCTGTGTCCTGATGTAATATCATTCTTTCGAAGTTTCTGGTCCTTATTGCTTGGTCCTGAATAGCAGTAACCAGAGCTTCCGTTTCTCCTTCCCAGTTACCATTTCTTAGTCATGAAAATGAGGCTCCTTCATTAATACCTTCAACGGTTATTCCTTTGGTAAATTGGCCATGAAGATTCTTTTTTTTGCCATGTGCGCTTGAGTTGCTGATTGCACAGTTCTTTGGCTTGTGTTTTGTGACAGTTTTTCGGTCCTGTGAGTTTTCATTGCCGAAAATTTCTTCTTGATACGATTTTCTTAGTCTACAGAAGGATTTACTGGGTGCTTTGTTTTCATCACATTTTTCGACGATTTTCATATAGTTGGAATGTGGTTTTCCTTTCATGTACATTCGCAGTCCCATGACAGTGATCTTGAATGTATTTTCAAGATGTTAGGCCTCTCCCTCCATCTTTTCTTCGAACGTGCAATCGATCCATATCCGCTCGAGGATGCATCATCTGATGCATAGTGAGGAGTTTTAGGGTTTTCCTGTCCATCCGTTTGAAATCATTCACGGACCAAACAAGTATTCCCATGCTGTATCTTACTACTGGAACAGCCAAAGTGTTAATGGCCTGTATTTTCTTCTTTGATGTTAATTCAGTAACATTACCCGGACTCGTCTCATGTCACTTTCTTTTTCATGGTAGCATGTAGAATACATCCTCGTTCTTCGATTCCTGAATAATTATAGCAAGTACCTGGTTCTAAACTTCTGATCTCATCTTGAAACATTAGTACTGTCTTTCTTAACAACCTTCTTTCGGACTAAAGAAACATTTGCGCACTTTTCTAAGCCAAATTTCATATTTATCTTCCTGCTGAATTCAGCCACCACCGCTAGTAGTTTCCTAAGTTCTTTTCTCGCAAATGTCTTTAAGTCATGCATGTACAGTAAGTGTGACACTCGTCCATTTTGTTTTTTCAATCGGTATCCACTTTGCATTTGTTGTAAACGCCAACTCAGAGAAATAAGACATGCAGAAAAGGAGAGGTGATAAAGAGTCTCCTTGAAACATTCCTCTTTTAATCCTCTAGCGTCCTACGTCCATGTTGTCGTTTTGATCTCTCATTGTGAATGTTGTTAGCCATTTGCTGTGAGTAGCCTTCACAAAATTGACTATTTTTTATTTCCATGGAGATGATTGATAATTTGTAGTATCCACGAACCACACTGTCAAACGCCTTTTGATAATCTATCCATTCCATACTAAGATTCTTTTTGTTTTTGTGGCAATCTTCTATGATAACTTTACTTAAGTGTAGCTATCTTTATATCCAAATGAACCTTTTCAGCAGCCTTTTTGTTCCTCTTGCATTATGTTCTCCGCATCCAAGATGACTGAAATTTGTGGCGCTGGTCAGTAATTTGTAGATGGTGGGAAGGCATGTGATAGGTCGGTAGTTCTTTGTGTTTCTTGTATCTTTGTTCTTCGGTAGTAGATATGTCATTCCTACAGTAAGCCAATCTGGTATGCTGCATGGATTTTCAATCAGCTGGTTGAAGCAGCTGGCAATTGAGGAATGTAGTGAGGAGAGGGTTTTGATCCAGTAGTTGGCTACCTTGTCAATTCCTGGTTACTTCCAGTTCGCTGTTTTATTGATGGCGCCCATCACTTCATTCACAGTGATTTTTATCCACGACATATACGTTGGATAAAATCATTTCTTCGTGTGTGACTTCATTTCCCCATATGGAATTCCAGAATGCATAGGTCTCCTCTTGTCCTGGTATTCTGTTTACTGTCTCTTGCTTTTGTTGTAGGGTCCTGTAGAAAGTTTTAGGGTTTTCTATTAATCTTCTGTTTTGAATAAACTGCTGTTGTCACTTGTCATATCCTCGAATCCGGAGGGTTTTTACCGAAATTCCTTGCTTGATACTTTCAATCTTTTCTTTTTGTTGCCCTATTTGATTTGGTATTTCTAAAAAAAGGCTTTCTTGAGACTAATTTTCCATTCCTTTGGGTTCTCTTCAATCTCTACAACCTGAGATAAATCTTTCCTGAGATTCCCTATCTACTTCTCTATTCTGAGTTTCCATAGTGGAACCCTGGGAATTTTCTGCTGATGGTACACTGGCAATTTTCTGTTACTTTGTGTTTCAGGTCTTCCAAACACATTTACTACTACTTTTGCAGCCGCGTAAACCATGTGGTTCAGCGATATGATGTAGATTCTCTTTATTAGTTCATTATCAAGGATATCTTGCAATTCTCTGTTAACTTGCTGAACACCAGCTGCTGTGGATTTATTCATAATTAACTTCGGTAGCTGGTCCCGTTCTGAGATGATACATTTTCAAAAAGATCTAATATTTCTTCTCTGTGCTCATTTTCTGAATATTTTCCCTCCTGGTTAATTGATGGGCTACCCTCTGTGATGGAGTCAAGATTGTTTATTTCTAAAGGTGTCTGTCTGTCCTCCTCCTGTTTTTTTCCTCGTTCTGGCACTTGATGTAGATTATCATTCATTTTCTCCTGTTTTATATACAGGAGGACGTTTTTCTTGATTTCTTCTAGTTCAAGTTGAGTCAATTTCTTATTATTTAGGATGAATCCACGTTAGTTTGCAAGTTTATTGGAGTTTATTTGTCTGGATCCATCACGTCTTTGGTTCCAAAGTTCAAAGATAGCTTTTTGATTCGTAAGACCTGTTTTTTCTCTCACATAGTCAGTGCACCATACAATTTCTCGGTTCCAAGGCTTCTTTGTTAAGTGTCTGGTATTAGTTGCCTTGTTCGATGGATGAGGTTATGAGTAATCTTGAGTTTCCCCGTTAAGATTGTCAGTACCTGTAAGTTGTTTTCGAGAGGATTTATCAGGTATTAATTTTTCAACCTCACCCAGTAATGGGGGACGCGCTCCCTGGGTAGCCACAGACTGAGCGACACGGATTAGTTTACTTTGACTTCTGGTTGTTCTTTTCATCGTGTTCCCACGAGCAGATAAGGTTCGTAGGTCAAGAGTAACAGAGCCCCGCTTGTCACTCTAAGGATGAAACTGGAGGTCGCCAGGTGTCCGGAGTGCTTCGTTTGCGACTGAGTAACCCACAGTCATTCATTTCCCGGGTACGATAACTTCCTCCACGAAATTGGGGATTGTTTTCGAGGTTTACTCCTCTAGATTCGCCGTGTTCTGCGTCAACAGAGTCACCTCGTGTAGGATGTGGCTCTTCACCACGCACGGACGGTCCAGGATTTAGCGTCATCAGACTCAAAGATCTTGCAAGGCTCCTCTGCTTATCCCTGGGGTGGTGAGAACCAGTGCCGAGTCAACCCCAAGCAAAGGTACTACCTCTCCCAACCATCTTGATCCCCTTATTATTATTATTCCTTCATTTTTAATCTACGTATATTGTTGCCGATAAAAGACGAGATACAGGCTCACGCCAAGCATTCTCACCTACTCCTGGCTTAAAAAGTTTCTTATTGTGCGGATAGTGTTCAGAATAATTGCTTTTTGAATGGGAATGAATAAATTCTTATGTAACCCTAACATTTCAAAGCTTTCATCGAGGGATTTCGGAACCACACCATTTGCAGAGAGAACGATTGGTACAATAGTCTAACTTCCACATCTTTTAAATTTCATTACTCAAATCAGATACTCTCCTCTTATCACTGATTGCTGCCAGAATACTCTGAGTGTTAGGGATTGCTACGTCAACTAGACAGACTACACTCATCTCTCTGTCTTTTAACACAATATCAGGTCTGTTATTAGCAATGAGCTTGTTAGTTATAATGGGCCTATCGTAATAAAGAGTGTATCTTTCTGACTCAAACACCTTTCTCTTGTAGCATCTATAGTTTCCAACTTATATTGTTGTAATTCTTTTTTGTGGGAGATTTCGTAAATGATGGTAGCAACTTGATTGTGTCTATGCAAATAATCTGTTTGAGCCATGCATACACGCGGACGGGATATGTTGGATGGTCTCAGGCTTCTCTTTACATTTCCTGCTTCTATAATCTCTTGCTTCTGGGTTTTTAATTATGTATTTCACGTAACTCTTTGTTTTGATGACTTGATCTTATATAGCCATCAGGAATCCTTTGGTCTCGGGGAAGAGTTCCCCCTGTCTGAGCCATGCGTTCGACGCTACATTGTCGACATATATCTGGTCAATGGCGTGCGGATGTCTTCCATGAAGAGTCATACTTTGCCATTCGTTGCATTTTTCTGCATTACTTCGAGTCACTTCGTTATCTTGGGTATTTTTTTCTACCGGGTTTAGAGATGTATAGTTAAGATCTGAGGCGCACACACTTTTGTGTAACGTCGAGTCTTGTATCGTTTCGTGAAAGTAGTTTCTCAGCTGACGGATTTGTCCAGTATGCAGATTTCTTATATCAAATTTCTAATATCTTCCACCTTCAACTCTAGGTAAAGTTAACCGAATAGTGCTTGCTTTCTCGCGACGTTTTCGAAATTTTGTCAACTCAACCCGAGTTTGTCTCATGATATTGTCAATTTCGCTGATATTGTCCAGTTATTATTATTGAGATAATTTTTACCTGTAGCTACGTATATTCCTATATCTTGATTGTAGGCCACTTAAGGTGACAACATAAGTTGTCGAAAGGCGCTTTGGTAAAATAAATATTTTTTCGATAGACAATAACTTTCTTTCTATTTTAAGTTAAAACCGAATACATCACCATTTCCTCTCTGTAATTAAATTGAATGTCTTCTAATGCATCCTGAAAATGTACTTTTTTCAAATTGAGATGCTAAACCCAAAATAAGAGAAAAATGTATACCATGCGACCCTTCTTGAACAATTCACAATATTTAGTGTATGAAGAAGGTGAGGTATTGTTAACATTACCAAATTAATGAAACTCCCTTGTGTGAAATGAGTTACTATGAAACAACTAGGAAGATTAATTAATTTACCATATTTATTGTGTTTTTTAAACTCAACGTTCCGATCTAGGCTTCATCATGTTAATAAATAATGATGACAAATATTGATTTTACAATAGAACAATTGAACACGATATAAAAGGTAAAAATGCGAAAAAAAAGCAGAAATCTGGTTCTTTGTATTTTGTGTTAATATTTACTTATTTATCATATTTAATAGTTCTGCTGATTTGTTAATATTTGTTGTTATTCTTTCTCGTGAGGAAGAACCTAATCTATAATCAAAACATTATGTAGAAAAAAAATCACAAAAAATATTGTGAATGGTCCAAAGAAGGTCGTATGAGATTATAAAATGGACGTAAATATTAGGGTTAATACCGAAAGACGGAAGTGAGTGGCATATCCCTCATTAAGCTTCATTAATAACCCGTTCTTGTATGATACAATATTTTTTTAAATAGTGAATTATTTGAATTACTCGTTATTACTGCAGGTCTTATTGCAGTTTTCCACATAGCTTCTCGTACTCCCGTCCCACTCTGTCATTGTTTCAGCATTACCTATACAATTTTATCGAATTTTTGGGATGGTTATATGTTAGTTTATACGGACTGAAAAATAAGCTTAAATTTTGTTCAAGGTTATTCTCTGGAGTAAGTTCCTTTCAATGTTTGATTCTCCAATCTCAAAGCTTTCAATATCAGTATTTTCATTGCTTAAATTTTCTGTATATTGAAACATCAATAACATGGGCTTACTTCACTTCTGCTCTGAAGAAAGGTGGATGGGTGAGAACAGAAGAAAAGTGCTGTAGGCGAATCCCAACAAGGAAAAGAGAGAAATATGGATCTACTTACTATTCTCCGTCTCTGAAAATTCGATTTTTCGTTGTATACAAACATGTGATATCGGAATTTATCAACTTTGGACTTCTGCTCTAGCGCGTCTCAATTATTGATCGCTTAATACTGTACGATACGGGGTCCGGGCACAGAGAGATCCAGTAGCGGATAATACCATAAAACAAAATGTACTTTATGGAATATTTTTCATAACGTACACGCAAAGAATATACAAAAATACTGCTTCATTTACAAAAAAAAATAGTATTTTCATACATAATCATAAAAAATACGATAAACGAAATTTTGGAAACATGGGTGTCCTTATAGAGCGGCCCCGATAACCAATGCTTTTAAAAATGATATACGAATTTTTCATTATTCTTTCACGTCACTCTCTTCCCACCCCCTCCCAAGGGCTGCGAGAGCGCTTGCTGTAAGTTCGTCAGTCATAAATGTATGAAGTTCGGATGAAAGGGCTCCAGGCACTCTAGAGTTATGGTGGAATACAACTATTAAAAAATTCAGCCCCCATTTCACCCTCTTAGATGTGGAATTTCGTAAAATTCTTTCTTAGCGGACATCTAAACGCTAAAAAAAATTACCTGCCAAATTTCAAATTAGTATTTCCTGAGATTTCGTGATTAGACGGTCAGTAGGAGGTATTTCGCATTTATATGTATAGATAATGTAAAAATTGATGTTTGTGACTAGTTTCGTACTAGTAATTTCCGGTCTTTTATCATTATATCAGTATGATCATTACACCAATTTCAGAAAACTGCTGGAAGCATTTGATACTATTAGAGAGGAAACAGTAGCAACAACACCGGAAGTTCCGCTGCCGAAACTATCTGTCCGAAGTGTTTGCGGAATTAATGAGAGTCGGAAAAAGCATTGAATTTACGACTGTTTTCGCGAAAACCTTGAACTCAAGTTGTTTGAATTCTTCCTGGGTATTTATACGGCGCGACAATGATAACGTATCGTTACTATTCAAATGGAAGATTGTTGGTGTTGTGTCATGAAATCAACATTTTTTACAATGTTAATATATAGTTGTGTGTTTTAGGATACATAAATTTTATTCGGTACTCGCAGAACTACCCGGCGATGCCCGGGACTCGAAAAGAAACTTACAAAGAATCATTACTGGACATTCTGGTATTGAAACACATTTCAACGGGTCTGGATTTCTTTAGCTCATTTCCGCTGGCGTTACGCTGAGTATTAATGTTATATTCTAAATGAACACGTTAGTTTTCATATTTCTCAACTTTCGTGATAAATTTAAAGGTTTCTCTTTCGTTACTTTCGAAAATTAAATACCACGAAGAAAACTTACACAAATACAAAAACAGTTTCCCGTGTTAAATGCTTATGTGTACGTAATTACGAATTATTTTAAAATCCAAGAATAAGGAAAATACAGTTTACACAGAAAACGTAAGAAACGAAACGCTTAGTTAATACATCTGAATTCCTTAGTTTTCATTTCACTTTTACGTTATATACTTGAAAACGATGTTCTCTTCAGCCTTTATATATTTTTGTTTTTTCGATTCCGTCACGTAGATCATACGTTCAGTGGAATGTCCGCCTCACGTAACGTAATTCAACTCTGACGGACACGTCAGTAAGCTTGAGAGTCAACAGTTATGCGAGTAAGGATTCACATCTGCTGATTAGCAGCCAATTTGTTCTCCTTCTCTTGAAATTCATGGATACTAACAATATTTTGCGCTTTAGTTGCAAGAATCCTGAAGAACAGTCTTCTGAAAGTTCAAATAATTTTTCGTCGATTACTTTTTCCGACCCCTTTAGCACAGACTTGCCAAATAATTCGCGTTTTATTAGTATATAATTGACGTGGGAATTACTCTCCTACATGCAGGTAGGAATGTTGTTATTTATATACGAGTTTCCTGCCCCCTAAGAACATGATAACTAATCAACAGTACTTTTCAGCATGGTAAGGACATTAATGGTTTGCGAATAATAAATATTACTCAATAAATTATGTATTACTGAACCAGAGTGAATGATACGTTTTAATAGTTAGGAGAAATATTGAAAGAGCGTGAATGTATCAACTTCTTGTTAATGTATGGCATGAACCACGTACCTCGATTAATAATCCCATTCACATAATATATTGCTAAGTCAACAGCTTGCTGCATAGTAAAGTTCCATAAAACGCACTTTTTTCAAAATGCACGGCAGTCACAGAATTTCTCTGCCAACTATTTTTGTGTATTTCTTTTCATGTATTCCCGTTTATGTAATTTCGTGTATAGGGGAGGGGCGGTGATATAGGGGTGGTAATATAGAGGGTGGGGAAATATAGGGGTGGTTTTACTTACGTGCTCTAGCGGCTGGATTATGAACTAGTTTGAAGACAAGCGTGCTCTGGCGACGGAATTTCGAAGTATATGGTCGTTTCATTTGCACCAGCAGTTCGACAGAATAACGTTTGAGCGCTAACACGGAACCCAAGCTGACAATGGAAGTACGATATCTGGGTTCATCTGTGGCTCCCACGCTGCTTGCAGCGCTACTGACGGACAGTTTTAGAACTGTCGATAATTCGACATTAAATTGTTTTAAATTTTTTTAATTATAGAAATAGAACATATTTAAGACATAAGTTTTAGTTAAGTCTCGAGTCCAAAAACCGATCTTAGGAAAGGTATGATAAATTAAAAGTCGTTTCTATGTTGCTCAAATGAGCAACATAGAAACGACTTTTAATTTATCATGCTTTGATAATGTTGCTAAAGCACCACAATTACCAAGTACTTAGGAAAGGTGTTTCACTTTTAGCAATTCTTAAGTATGACGATAGGAAACTGGAACGTTTATAAAGTTACCTTTTGGAAATAAGATTTAGCGATTGTGTGATAAATTGCCAAACTGTCCCACAGCAAGCCCTAAGATGTGCTTATGGTCTTCACAGAGGACAGAGCTCTGCAATTTCCTCGACTCGGTTCAACGACTAGAGATAAGGCTCCCACCCATTCGACCTCCGCGTGGGAAATGACAAATTTTTTTACTCCTCTTATTTTTCCTTCTTTTATATAAGTGTCGTGCGTATCAGAATAATGAGTGTATTTGATCTAAAAATATTTGTCCTGACTCTCTGACCTATCAACGCGGAGCATAACCTACTGCACCTAGAAACATGAACTTTTCACAGTAAGCGCCTTTTGTAACGTAAGCACTGACAAAGAAGACTGACTAATTCATCAAAGCAGAGAGATTTATTTAAGAAAAAGGAAAGGAGATACTTCGATGGGGTTTTGCGTGTGTATAGTATACTCTTACTAGGAAAGGATAATTTGAAATTCCGATTTGATAGGGATGACGTAGAGTGAAATACACTTCAACTTGCTTTTGGAATTTTCTTAAATATCATAACATGTTGAAGGCATCGTATGATTTCTTAATGTTAACGTGCAATATTCCTTACCAAAAAATTAAAATGAAGAATAAATGGTGTTACAACAAAGAAATCTTCCCACGAAGCTGGGAACAGTTGATAAGTATATTTATGAAATTTCATGGTGTTTTGATGTGAAGTTCTGGTCATCAGGTCCTCTTCCCCGAAACCACATGATTTGAGGAAACAAACTGGGAAGAAATAATGTCTTGTAGTCGTGGTTTAGTAGGTATGAACACATATTGGTCTGGAGTAGATGAGATAAATCCCAGTTAAAAACCTCATTCTGTCTAGCTTTGCGGAAAATCGAATATGCGCCAATACCCTAAACCAGGACCCCATCTCGATCACTTAGGGAACTAAGGAGTGAGGTCCATGAACGAGCACTTCACGTTTTCAACATATTCAACGTGTGTACGCAAAGCAACTGAGGTTTTTGAGCAATGAAGCAGGTTATATTGGATTCGGTGTGAACCCACAGGGTTGCCACCACATCAACCGCTCCTGTAAGACCATCTTTGCCTTGACAAGCATGAATTACAAAAAATGACAAATGAATGGGCCGTGAAATGGTAAAGGATTGAAGAAAAAATCGTAAGTAAATTATTATATGTGTCATGCACGTTGAATCCGTTGATGTTAAATGACCTATTCATGTGCATTGTAATTGAATTGTACTAGCAAACAAATGGAAATACTGAAAAATCTAAACATAAATGGTAAGGGCGTCTTGGACTTTTATTTCCCAATTTCACCTGAATAACCTGAATACGTCAGAGAATGAAAATAAAAATTTCGTATTAATATAATAGAATGTGATCGATAGTGACATGAGGAAAAATAATAAATATCGAGACTTATTCAATACATATATTACATTCAGCTTGCGTTTTGTCCCATGTGTTGGGACCATGCAAGAGCTACTAAAAATATTACATCACAATTCAATATATAATACAAAACTTAATATGTCATCAACTGATAAAAAATGGCAAAGTATTCATACCTTGAAATTAAATGCTTAAAAGGTAAAAAAAATAAAACTTATACAACGTGTAATCGTCATATTAATGTAAAAAATACATCAGAGAAGGTTGGAAGACAGACATTCTCCTTGCTCCGGTTCTAATGAAAGAGTGCTTCGTGATGTATTGAAAACTATCATCTGAGAAGGTGAGAGCAAAGATGTTGTATAAAAGAGAAACCAATTTAGAAGAGCCCTCTATATATTACATCAGTCCTTTTCTTTATACAATTATTATTTTAATTACCTCTAAGAATTCAGCAAAAACGTAAGCTGAACGAAATACATGTATTGAAACAGTCAAGAAATTGTTGGTACTTTTTCTCGTGGTCTCTGTCCAAAACATTGTACTAAGTCAATTTTGTCGCGTCATTAGTTCAGTTTCTCCCATTGTTTTTATGTACGTTAAAAAATCTGTTCGACGAGATATTTTTTTACCTCATCGTTGTGTAATTTAAAAGAGTCGTTAATTCATTCTACATTTTCGTTTCCTGCGCAATTATCACATAAATTCGAGAACAATTCGAAATTACAATAATATTCTCTTAGAAGGTATGAGTCAAAGTGACCTTCACTTGGTGCAAGGGAAAGAACGCCGGAGATGCGGTGTAAGGGTTTTTACAAAATGAAAAAAAAACAAAAAAAAACTCCTTTATCAGATTAAAAAACTTTTTTAACCGAACGTTTCTTTTGATCCTTGTTCTTTGAGGTTGCATCATTCTCTTTTCTCATTTGAATAACTTTTCGTATCTAACAATTGCAGTTGGAGAAATGGAGCGGTGAGTAAAAATCAGACAAGCGAGAATAGAAATAAAAACAAATTAACCACAAAATGTTATACTTCAGAAATTCAGCTATCCGGATAAGTTGTGACCGGGATAACAAAATATCCGGATAATTGGATTTCTTACAAGAAGTGTAATTTTTTAGGCCAAATGTCAAAGAAAGATGGTACTACTGAGACTAAACCACAATATTGAGTTAAAAAACAATTTAGTGATATAATATTGATTAAAGTTGACTCATTACAGTAATAAAAATAGCAATAGTTTAGTGTACTATTGTACTTTGTTAAAAGTATAATAATTTTTTCTCTCAATCCGGATAAATGGCATTCCGGATGATCGGAATTCGAATAATTGGAGAATATAATAGCATATAGAACAACAAAAAATATTTGTTTGACAAATTAGTTTTAAAAACTGTAATAAATGTATTATTTTTAATAACGTTTTATTGCTTTCAAAAAGCTATTTTAATTCATATCTAGATTAAAAATAAAAATCTTGAGTGTCCCCCCCTCAATTTTCCAGTTATAATTCATAACAAAAACTCATGGCACTCAACACACTACACAACATTAAAAGTTTAGGAAAAAAAGAAAATACTTCAAAAAAGACATAATATATTATAATTATTAAACAAGATGATATATTTAAAAGATCAATCGGTTTCAAAATATTTATCATCACAGTACATGGCAATCTCTAAAAAATTATAATAACACATTGAAGTTTAGATTGCATGAATTATCATCCTCATTAAACTCTTTGCAATAGCGTTATTGGTAGATTTTTAAAAAGCGTCACCATGGCTTCCATTCCCAAAGTATTGAAAGTCAAATCCCAAGTTTGGTTCCGTTGCATCAATTTGTTAGTGAGTTATCGGAGGAACAAATTCTTAACATACATACACATATGACATCGCCAAAATTTGAAAATAGACTCCTTGAGTCNTCCATACACGATCTGTGTCATTGGAAAATTAAAAAAAAAAAGAAAAAAGAAAAAGGGAATAGAAAAATGGCGTATGATTCTCGATTGCTAGACCATGCTAGTAGCAAATCGGAAATTATTTCAGCATCGTGCTCATACTGTGTCGCGAGTTCCTGGTCCATGAAATGATGCTCCTAGATCCGCTAGAGGCAGACGCTAACCTTTCGACATTGAAGCTTCCGAGCAGTTTTCGGTGTCTGCTTCAAGTAATGGCTTCTAATGCTCACTAATTAACTCTCGTGAATCCCCTTTTGTGTTCACGTGAGACAATGAAGACAATTGAGACTGCAACGCTCACAAAAATTAAATTCATCTCTTTAACATTCGAAATGACATACACTATTACATTTTAAGGTAGAACTAGCGTAGGAAAAATTAAATCACTAAAATATCTGAAATCGGAATAAATAAACGGAGTAACATGTACTTATTGGGATTTCAACTTGAAAAAACATACCTCACCGGCCAATTAAATGAAATAATTACAATTATAATTGATTGTGTAATACATTGCGTCTTATGAAGAAAACACTTATTTTTAAAAAGTTACCAACTTCTATATCACGAAAGTGATGGAAGTTTACTTTAATTTGTCGTATGTTTTCCGTAGTATTTTTACATCACTTTTATCTGTAGGTCTCCGAACATTTGATAAAGCTATTTAACTTTTTCTGAGGTGCGATGCATAAATCACGAAACAGTTGCGCTCGGCCGCCATGTTTGTAATGCTCTTACGCATTTCAAACGAGTCAAGCGAGTTTCTAAATATTGTTTGAACTATATTATTAAATGATAGACACACATTCAATCATGGTTTTTCTTCTTTATTCTTCATATTGTTGTGTTTTAAAATAATTAGAACAATAATAATGAAAACAATTATACATCTCAGTGATTTGACTAACTTGGAGCGCTCGTCGCATCTTAAGGTAGTACTAAGCGTGGGTAGAATTATGTCACTCAAATATCTGAAATTGGTGTAAATAAACGGAGTAAGAGGCATTTATTGTGATTTCAACTTGATAAACATACTTCACTAGTTATTTAAATAAAATAATTGGAATTATAATTAACGGTGTAATGCATTGAGTCTTGTGAAGAAATATATTTTTTTTTTAAAGAAAGAAAAAAACTTTTAAATCACGAAAATATTGGAAGTTTACTTTGATTTGCAGTAAAAATTACAATAGAGAATCAAAATTATTTAAAGAATTAACACAATCATGAAATTAGGGAAACAAGGTTCAAATATAAAATTTACTTACAGTTGGCAATATGCTCGCCAAGAATTCATACAATGATAATTTAATGTTATTTCCATCTAGCTAATAGTAATTTGATGGCAAAGTGCATTGCAATTCTACTTCAGTGTTCCCCAAAATCATGTGCATTGTTCATTTATTTCTGTGTTCTGAAGGTTTTACATTTATGTCTTACAAATTACAATTTATATAGTAGTATAATTCAGGGTTCCTCAAAATCAGAATACTTCACTCCAAGAATAATATGATAATCATAAATTAAAATAATTCATTATTTTTCGCAGATAAAACATTTATTTGACGAATATTGATTGACGAATAACAAGCCATTCTTTTATTTGATGAAGGAGAATAACGAATAAACAAGTTCTTATTTTATTAGACACTTATCATTGACGAATAACAAGTTATTCTTTCATTGAACGTAAATAAATTGCAAATAAAAAGTTATTCTTTTACTGGACGAACATGAATGACGAATGACCAAAATTACCAATCCTGGTATGATAACATCCAAAGCTCTATTTCAGAGGATTTTGATCACTAAAAATTAAATTTCATATCGAATGCATCATTCATGTAGTAGTGTCTGTCAAGTATCTGAAAATTTTATCAATCAAATAAGAAAATGGAGTATACCTGAACACTCTTTCCGCTTCATTTATTCCTAATTCTTTGTTACTAGAGCCAAGACCGGATTTAGAATCTGTAGGTCCCTAGGTTCAACTTGTGGTACGGACCCTCCGGGGGACGGCGAGAATGGAATACTGCCCAGGACAATGGGGGTCGAATGGACACCACAGGAATTTTTAAAAAAATATTTACCTTGAAAATCGCGCTTTAAAGCACATAATTGGTTAGAATCCTTAAGACAAACATAAAAGAGTTTCCGATTTTCTACAACAACAAAATTGTATGTATGTATGTATTTATTTCCTTTTTTTACTCCTTAGTCCATAGGGGTCGGAGGTGGTCGATGGTACTGTGCCTCTCACTTTAATGTGGAATTATCAGGGTGTCGAATATCCTTCCTGTCGCAGTTCCCCGAGGCGCGTGATCTATGAATGACAAGAGAGTGGATGTAGTGGTGGAATGAAAGGCGGAAGGGGAAACGGGAGACACTCCGAGAAAACCTGCCGCGAACACCGCTTCGTCCACCTCCGCGAATTGTATTGCACTGTATCAGAAGAGAGCATATCAAGCGAAATGAAAAATATCAATATTTGCAATTAATAATCGAGGGCAAAATTGAAGGACGGAGAGGAGTCGGTGGAAGGCGGAATGTAAAGCATTGGACAGAACTGCGTGATGTGCAGACACTAATCCTCACCGCAAGGGATAGGGTTGAAATGAAAAATGTGATCGCAGACATCCATTCGTGGAGATGCATCTGAAGAAGATGAAGAAGAAGAAGTATTAGAAGATTGCACTGATTGAGTAACAAATAATAAAATTGAAATCCACGGTTTCCGTGTGCCTCTCAAACACTTATCACACTCTTCTACAAGCTCCTGTATTCCCAGGAAGTTACCATTCTTCGGTAACCCGAGTGTTTCATTTTCTCGAAGGACACGATTGGGAATTTGGTCGTCTGCACTGCCAATGTCGTGCTAATAAATTTGCAATAGTTTTATAATTTTGCTAATTGTTAGAAAATTTTTGTGTGGTGCGCACCCCTAGACGCGCGCCTGTGCTTAAACTACTTTATCCGCGTTGACTGAAGTCGTTTCCAACTACTCACGAAGTTTGAAAATATTCACCAAAGTAGTTATAATTAATGAACAATTCTACTGATTTTTACTGTTGGAAAAG
>NNCF01135805.1:192453-219693 GCA_002313205.1 Laupala kohalensis | reverse complement strand
TGGAGGCGGTGGCTACAACGAAGGAGGCGGCGACGGCGGAGTCGGAGGCGTCATCGGGGGAAGCAATAGCTGCGGGGATGGTGGAAGGGGAGACTGTGACGGAGGTGAAGGAGAAAACGGAATTCGTGACCCGTTAACAAGGGTGAGTCGTTAGTGTTGTTGCAGGTAATTGTAGAAGTATATACAACAGAAAGTTAAAGTTTCTCAATTTAGTTTATATTTAAGTACCAGATATTATTATTGGTACGGAGTTATGGCTATGGGAGGATGTGAAAGATGCAGAAATATTTCTTTCAGATTTTTCAGTTTTCAGACGGGATCGCGTGAGTAGTGGGGGTGGAGTTTATATTTGTGTGAAAAACAGTTTATCGTGTTGTGTAAACTCGGTAGATGATGTTCACGAATTAATATCTGTTGAAACTGAAGGTGATTCAGGGAAATTTCAGGAATAAATAGAGCTCCAAGTGGTGATATGCCTGTGATAGGAAAATTAGTTAATAAAATGGGTCTCCATTCAAATATAACAAGAAATAGCATTATCGTCGGGGATCTTAACTTACCGAATGGGAAGGTGACAGATAGCATTAGCAATGCGGAATCATTAGTAAACAATCTAGTTTGGGATTGTGGCTACTGTCAGGTAGTGAAGCAACCGACCAGAGGGGAGGCTGTTCTCGACGTTTTCCTCGTATGAACGAAGGATAAGCTTATCTCTTGCGACACTGGAGAAGGTATAAGTGACCACCGCGCGGTTGTCTTAGAAATCCACTGGGCTACTTCTCAAATTTCTAGACCACAATAAAGAAAAGTTTATCAATATAATAAAACAAATGTGCCAGATTTCCAGTTTTTTCTACGTCAAAATTACGCGAAATGGGCCGGTATGGGAAGCTCCGTGGAAGAAATTTGGTTAAACTTTAAGAATATAATATATAAGAGCATTGAAAGATTTGTTCCCCATAAAAAATTAAAAAACAATCCCAACCCTGAGTACTATAATAGTTACATTAGACGTTTGAACGCGAAAGTAAGAAGCGCGTATAAAAATCGAATAAAAGGAACTGTCAAAATAATTACAAATTTCTCTCTAAACAGTTATTCATAGCGAAGAAAAATGCTGAAGAGTGTTTTTACGGAAAATTGTTCAAAATAAAGACAACAGTTGATTACAATTTTATAATTACCTGAAAAGACGGAAAGGGAATAAGGAAAGTGCACCAGCGATTAAAAAGAACGATGTATTCTACACAGAACCCCAGGATAAGACCAATGTTTTTAACACATATTATTCGTTGGTTTTTAGCATTTCCTCTAGGAACGGCAGTCTAAATTTGACAAATAATTCCCATGTAAATACTTTTGTTTTAAATACTAGGGTGCTGCGTCGTCAAATTTCTAATATTAAGAACAAAAAATCAATCGGTCACGATATAATTCCAGGAGATTTACTTAAACTCAGTGGGGTAGCCAAGATTCCGTATCTAGCCAGGCATTTTGATATTACATTAAATAATTCACTACTACCACGCGACTGGAAAAAGGCTATCGTGGTACCAATTCACAAAGGTGAATTGTTAGCAATTATCAACCAATTAGCTTAACCTCCGTAGTATGTAAACTGATAGAACACATCATTGCAGATTATTTGATGAATACTTGGGGAAAAAAAATAATTTTCTACATCTCGCACAACATGGTTTTAGATCTGGGTACTCATGTGAAAGTCAACTCATTGCCATTTGCCAGGACTTAGCTGAATCACGTGACGAGGGAGGTAGTTATTGATCTATCAAAAGCGTTTGATTTAGTGTCACATGATCGACTTTTTGCAAAAATCGCGAAGTCAATAATTGATTCGCGTGTTGTCAAATGGATTAGTGAATTTCTCAGGGATCGCTCACAAGAAGTTAGCATAGGTGGGTGCTTCTCTAAAGAAACCGCGGTGACGTCGGGAGTACCTCAGGGAAGCGTTTTGGGTCCACTTCTTTTTCTTGCATATTTTAACGACATATCAGAGTATATCAATTCGGTAGTGCGCTTATTTGCAGATGACTGTATTATATATCGGAATATTATAGAAGATAAAGACCGTTATATGTTACAGTGCGATCTAAATGAATTGTGAAAATGGGCTGAGACGAATGAAATGAAAATAAACCCTCTGAAAAGTAGATACTTATGTTTTTCTTCATCAAAAATAAAACCTGCTCGGAACTATGCATTAAATTATCAGATAATTCCTGAAGTTTCAATTTGTAAATACTTAGGCGTTATAATTTATCGTGACTTAAATTGTGCAGAATTTATCGTGACTTAAAAGCTTGGCTTACACTTCATTAGGCCGACCTACACTGGAGTACTGCCGCTTGCTGGGATCCGTATAGGGAGGGTTAGGTCAATGAATTAGATCGGATACAAAATTTGTTAGGGACAACTCGTAATATTAATTTAGAGTGGGGCACACTTTCCAATCGAAGGAAGTATGCGCGTTTTTGTGCTTTCTTTAAAGCCTACATGGGAGAGCCTGCATGGAAATCTGTGAACTCTAGGTTCCACCAACCGAACTACAGTCGCGGCGACCACAAGCGTAAAGTAAAATGTAGGATACAGAAAACAGATATTGGGAAATACTCCTTTGTGATTAGAACCATTGTAAACTGGAATAACTTACCAGCAACAACACTTACCAAAACGAGTAAAATGTTTCCGCAATCGTCGTCTTCCTTTCTCCAAATAGGAGCACATGTGAAGTGCAGTGTAGTGAGGTGAATGGAGACAAAGGGTATAGAAAATACTCAGAGCGAATAGAATTGCAGTGCAGTGTAGTGTAGTGTAGTGATGTGAAGTGTGCGTGACTGTTCACAGCAATCCTGTTTTGGCGATTTTTTTATAGTTATTAATTTCTTTAAATTACATTATAGCAATTATTTTTACATAAAGGTTATAGGAGGGCTAATGGTATATGTGTGTATATTGAACCGTTCTTGTACGTATGAGTGTGTGTCTGTAGCTGTTTTTAAGTGAAAATGTGTTTCTGTACGTATGTGAATATACACACACATTTACCTAATTTAATTTTTTAAATTTCTTATAAAATTAGTACACAATGAGCGAAAAGGATAATACACCTAAGCATTGTATTCAGTGTGTGTGTACTTTATAGATATTTGGTCGAAGATTTTTTTTCTAATTTCACATTATCGTATTATGTATATTCTTATGTCTATTATGTTCTCTATCTGTCACCGAGAATTGCTCTCTTGCAGATTAATAAATTATTATTATTATTATTATTATGATTAAAACACTCCAACCCCATTTCACTCCTTTAGGGGTGGATTTTCGTAAAATTATTTTTATAGTGGATGTTTACACCCTGAAAGGAAACTATCTGCAAATTTCAAGTTTAGACTTAAGTTTCTGATGTTTCTTGATTTGTTAGTCAGTGAGTGGTATATCGCGTATATATTTTTTCAAAAAACATGTTTTTACCGGTCACAGGTGTGACATCTGTATAAAACCACGCGGGTATTCGAATGCAACGTTATGTTAAAATTTCAAAGCAATCGGTGAAGAACTTGCGGATATTTAAGGTTTTGAACAAATGAACATTTACATTTTTATTTATAGAGATTAATGAATTTTTGTTTCTCATTTTCAGAATTCCAAAAATTTATTTACGTTTCTGTCCTAATTTCATATTTTGTACTTAAGATTGGTGTAACGCGTTAATATTTATCAATTTCGTGGAATTGTGTTCATTTACTTTTCTTTCCCCAATCCGAAAAACCGCGTAAGAACGACAGCGTCTGTGTCGTACGTGCCATCTTCTGTCTTTTGGTCCATCCAGAGTCTTTGGAACCGCGTTCCATGGTAGAGAGTCCTCTGTAAGAAGGCACCCACGGAGAGGCCACTGAGGTCCCCGAGGCTGTTTCCTCCCATCTACAGCTCTGCGTTGCCTCTTGCAATTAGCGAGTTGCGTCACGACCAGGGCGAGTGTTTAGTACCGCTCGGTCTCACAGTCGTCGTCGTCGTCGTCGTCTTGAAGCGAAGCCCCTGACTTCACAGCCCTTGACGATTGCGAGACTTTCTGAGATCGTACACTGATGAGGTTTTGGATTTAGAAGGGATCAGTTTTGGTTTTTCCGTGAATTAAGGAGCATTGATGTGGGAAATGCAATTTCATCATACGGACAGTAAAAAGATGCAAATTATTAGCCTCAAATGAATGAGTCTTAATAAATAAATACTCATTTATTTGTAATTGAATCACTTACTTGAGAAACCACATGTGCCCACTCGTCTCATCGTACTTTTCTCTTAGTACGTGGTATTTAGTGGTGAATGTATTATTTTATAGAAAAAAAAACACACAACCTAAGCTTAACAAGAAAGAGAGCTCTGAAAAACTAATTTGTTTGAGAAGCCACTGAACTGTTGGACATGTGCGACTTCTCAAATAAATCAACTTTCATTCTACGAGTATGTGTGATTTTCTCAATTACAAATAGGTTTTTAAATACTTTCAGTTCACCTCAATGTAATTTATATCCATTATTTCGCCATCAATCAATTGGATATTATCTTCAATGTTGACAATATTACAGTAGCTTTCTATTATACTGAAGTCGACTATTCTGTACTAATATTTGTTAAGTGTCTGATTTGGATTATTTATTGGAATTAAGTTTGTTACACCAATCTCTGACTTTACTAAAACTTTGGGTTATATCCTATTCCCAACACTACGATATATAAGTTCAGGATGAATTCATTCTTTAGCTTTTGCATGATGAGAACAAAATATTTGTAGAATTTCTTTGGTAATAACGTTTTCTTTGTTAAATACGTTAAAAGAAGGGATTGAGTGTATTAATGTACGTGCATTACATACAAAGATAACAAAATCACAAATATTAATGATTAATGTTTTACTGGATATCAATGGCTACTTGAGAAATAATATTTGTCCTTCTCAAACAATTCGAAGCTGTTTACAGTTTCCAAAAATCATTCCCGAAATATATAAATATATGAATATATGTATAAATAAATAAATTCACTCGAGTGCTTACCTAGTCGACTATAAATTAAGTTACATAATTGCGATTGATAACATTGTAATTTTGGTGAATTTTTGAGTTTTTGTTGTCGGTCATGAACTCTGGTTTAATATGAAGAAATAGTTTCTTATCAGTCCTTTTCTTGTTTGTCTGTCGAAAGAACCAACCTTGATCTACATTACGTCGAATTTTGCAACGATTTTGTCTCGGGGATTCTTTAAAATTCTTCACATTTCAGTCTTAATGCATTCATTCGGTTTCCATTGAAAGAATACGCCCTCACAACTATTCGTAATGAATATTTTTCATAAATCATTGAATTCGTGCTTTACGTCTTGTTTTTAATTGTTCAAGCGTTAAGGGATAGATGTACTTCTCTCCTTGCTGGACTTCTTATTCATATTCTGTGATCCTTTTCCTTCCCGTTGGATTTTCAATTCTGAACGAGATTAATTTTTGCTATTATAATGAACCGTAATGAGAAAATCACGACCCGAATGCTTTTAGCGGAAATAACTTGGCTTCGGAGAAGCGTGCGTTCGTTTTTAAATTGAAGTACTTCTCAGACCTTTAGAAGGAAGTCGCTTGCTAAAAGCTCTTAAATGAGGAAACTTTCGACCAGTCGATTGTAGTTAATATATTGACATCCGAGTAAAAACGCTCACGAAACTTGCGTTTTTATCCTTTTTGAGAGTAGACTTTTATCAATCATACCAATGTAGTAGAAGAAATTAGATTTACACATTTCAGAGAGATTTTGAGTACTTGGTTTCGTAATTTTTGATTTTTAACGGACAACAAGATTACCTGCAGCTTTTAGTACACAATAAAAAATCACTCACGATACTGATCTAATGCCGTAAAATGAAATTTATGATGCAAGTTCAGACAACGAAACTACAAATGTATACAGGTCCTTTTTCTTTGTTTGTTTCTTTCTTTGTTTCTTTGTTTGTTTGTTTCTTTTTTTCTTTTTCTTTTTCGGTTATTCTCGTGAAAATATTAATTTTTATATAAGGAATCATGATAGGAGCCAAATGGAACTCAAGGCGACTGCAACTGCGGTTCTTGTTCTTAAGTCGGTCATGATCATGACCAGATTACTCATACTCTGGAAACAGGAGACAGATTCCTTTCCAGTTTACACCTCTAGTTGAGGTCGCAACAGTTCTCTGGTTAATTTATAGCTCGAATGACATTGAATTCGATTTCATACCCAATGTATTCAATGACCCGTATTCTTCGGAATACGACCCTTAACCTTCATGTTTTATGCATCAATGTATGTACCCTTCGCGTTTACGTAACTTGGTCCTTCCGGAGCTGCCGCTTGTCTAATTTGCTGGCTACTTGTGACATTTGAGCTGTTTCTGTCCGTTTTAAGACTCTTTTCATGTTCGCATGTGGGTTTCAGAGAACTAACATAAGCTTAAATCTGCTTCTGACTACTTTACTCGTAGAAGTTAATTTTACCAACAGATCTGAATGCCAAAACGATGGGCACTAGACAAAGCAAGAAGCATCTAATAAGTATTTCGTAAAAATTTTTTCGCTGTAAATGTAATATTGTAAGATTTTTTATTTACTACTTTTTACAGCTGCGAGGGATTCATGTATTTTCTGCGAGAAGGGGATGAGCTTTATTTTTTGTTAGTCGAATTTGTCAGAAATAATGTTTGTTAGTGTGTGTAATTTTCAAAAATTCTTTCCTTCAAAGTTTTCATAATCACCGATCTGCTGTTAAACTTAGTCGAACTACATACTTGAAGCATTTACTAATTAAGAAATGTTGTCTGAAATAAGTATCAAAATCGTTTCGCTTGAAAAAAGTTCAAACCACATATTCCACTATACTTTTATCCCTAAGCTCTGTGAATAGTACTATCATAAAATTATATTTATTGGAATTACTTTAACCAAAATAATTTTGTTACAGGTGCCGGCTGGGGTCAAGACGTCGCCTCCAGCACCGCCGCCGGACCGGGGGTCGGTGGGACCCGGTTGCGTCCACCGCTGACCTCCGATACAACCGTAATGTAAGACCACACTCAATTGTTTTGAATGTAAATTCCTTTATTCGATAACAAGAAAGATAATACATGGATTTATAAAGTACTTTCAATTTTTGAACTAGTTTGAAATTAGTGATAAAAGTAATATTTGTCATTACATTGTACAGTAATTTGCTGGCTTGGACGGATTTTATTTTTGTTTCGTTATCGGAGTTTTATAAATTTTTCCAATTAAAATTTTGTGTTCTAAATCACAAAATGAATACATGTGATTGATGAGATAAGACATGTGTTTTTGTATGCCTTGTAGTTTCAATATAATATTTGCATTAAAGTTGGTTGATTAAATATTAATGCTAAGTCATTTTTAAATAACTTCTTTTTAATCTTGCACTAAGCCATTTCACCTTAATTAACCTGAATCCAATCCGCGGCATCTTTTTCCCAACCTAGGTTCTTCGCCAAAACGCATCCAGATACGTCTTTTGAGACAAGCCAAGGAGGACTTTGTATCACCAAGATATTTACTCAAATGAAGCGCATTCAATATAAGTGTTTTCAATAAAAATTTGAATGGCCATAGCGAGTGTTCGACGATTTTTATATTATTGTGAGGCGAAAAAGAACCTTTTTCCTCGTCGTTCATTACGACACATTTTTGTAAATCTCAGAACAAATTTTTATGTTAATAGTTACCACTTACCAATTAATTTGGTGTAGTTTTGTTTGTGTAGTATACAACTTATCAATAAGTCATAATCCTGGTACAAGTATTGTATACTTGGATGCAAATAGATGTATTTTCCGTAATCATTATCGGTGAGAAGTTTCATTCGGGAGAAGTACATAGATTGTAGTCAATGTAATTGGTTTTTGTTGGGAAAGTATATTCGTTATTCTTAACATTGTGTTCAGGAAAAATCTGTGATATAATAATATAGATTAATAGCACTTTTATTTATTGGAGAAATTTGTATCATTTAAATCAATATACTTACCGTAATGGAAAATTTAAAACTAACACACTCGAAGAAAATAGGGAAAACGAGTAAATGGATTTTCGACTATGTCTAGAGGAAAGGAACTTCAAATATATCTTGACTAAGATACCAACAACGGGATAAAAACATTTACAAGCACAAGAATAATTTCGACTGTTTTGCATTTCAGTAGACATTTGACATCATGTCAAATTCTGTGCCGAACGCTATTTCATGTTCTATTTGCTTATTTGATTGTGGATTCAGCTTTAGGGTTCGTTCCAGATAAAAATATTAGTTAACATTTTAACTTCAGATGGTAGAATAGTATTATTAAATCAAAATAAAATTCTATTAAAAATAATTCCAAACTAATTTAGTAATAAAAAAAATATTTTTGTGTTAATTTTTGTATTTGACTTTTGGGATTTATAATTTCTTCGCATTTTTAATATAACAAATTTATGAATGTTTACTTATGAAAGATTATTTAAAATGGATAACGCCATAGTGCAGCACATGTTGGGTGCTCATGAGAAGGAGGAGAACTTCTAGCAGAACTTCAGACAGTTCAACTTGAATTTTAGCCAGTACATATATTAGTTTACTCTTCTAAAGCTTTTAGTAAAATATATACGTATAGTAAATCTATCAGTTATTCCTTAAAACATTAGTTCACTTTTTATTTCACTACTTTTAACACTAGCCTTATTAAGATTTTATTATTGGAGGGGGGTTTGGAATAAGCTGAGGAAGAGAAGGGTCTCCCTGATTTCTCCTCCTTTCCTCATGTGTACACCACTGCTCTTTCCATTCATTTTATCAGCTGAACATATGTTTTAATTCGCTAAAATATTGTAAAGCACTTTGAATAACCCTCCGATATTGTTCCTCATTTCATCCCCAATATCGGTCTCTATTTCATCAATCTTCCTACATTTCAACGTCCCTTTTGTTCCTTTACTTTATATTCACAACCTTCATTTTCCTCCTCTTGTTCGACTATTCCATTTATTGTCACATCTCCCTTTCCAAATATATTCCCATACATTGCACCATCTTTCATCTGTTTCTTGAGAGGACGCTATTCGAACAGTATCCATTTTCATATCGTGAATTTACAAACTGAATGAAGATGGGTGTTCCATTCATTCAGTATTTGTGGTATACAAACAAATCAAATTTCTTTACAGTTCTATTCAACAAAATGGCTGTTTGGGAAATGTGAAAACCTTTCGGACCATCTGATTTATTGTCATGTCAACGATTATTGAGAACGGAAGATAAAACATTTTTACGATCAATTCAACGTCTGTATTTCACGTATGCAATTCGAGTACTTGTGTAAGACACCTATTACAAGTTAAACTTTGCAGTACTTAACTGTATAAGATTAGGGACATTAACATTTGACTAGTTAAAGAATGCCTATACCCGGAATTGATTATTCTGAATCTTGAGAGCATCCTCTGCTTAAGCCCGATATCTAAGTTTCCCGGCATGACCATTTCGCATGGCAAATGTTTATACGAAGATTTGCATAATAGCGTCGATGTTCTGTTAAAGGAGGACTGATGTGAATTGACGGTAAGTTTTGCAATCAAAACAGTTCAAAATTTTTGAGAGGATTGTTTAAAATATTTTTAATTATATGGAAGTATAGGAGAATTTGTTGATGTGAACAAGCATAAAATTGTTGATGTCGAAGGATTATTTCGTACGCTTTGTATGATTTATCAACGGCTAATTGGTGAACGGCGGGAGAAGGAAGTCGACCTTAGATCTCTCAAATTATTTTGATGAGACATAACTTCAATTACATGAATACATAGTAACTTTATGTTGATGGATATTGTTGCATAAATGGAGATAAGAAATGTGCGTTTTTGAAGACCCCATTTGTACTCAAAATGTGTTATGATCTAAATATGCTTATTTATTTCGGGCCCGTAAATATGCGCCTGTTTTTTGCCAATACCAGTTCATTTCAAATTTTCGGGTGGTTTTAGAAGTAAAATATTCTTCTTCTTGTACTTATGGAGGCCGGCTTTAAATATTAACGTCTTATAGTGTAAGAACTCAAGTAGGGATGAAAATGGACAGAAGGAACTAGCTTAACATTAGACAAGACAATAAGTGTATGAACATGTAGGTACATCGTAACATTTAATTCAGTAATTTTACTTCACCACAAATCACTTAACAACCATCACAAAAGATTTGATGGTGAAAGCAAAACCACACCAGCATTAGACCGTATAAATATTCAAAACTATGCCAACTTAACTAAACTTAGATCAGAAAGAAGAAATAAAAATAAAAAACCCGCAAGTAAAACAGTCATCTTTACAATCATGAATTACCTTACTGCGGGCTGTCAACCAGCTGTACTCGTGTACTTCGAGACGAGTGAACGTACTTTTCAGAAACTTTGCTGTGTGAAATGTGAATTGCCAAATTATGCTCCTTTTCCACTAGAAATGCAGTGTTTCCTGGCGATAATAAAATAAATATAGTCATGGGTTTTTCTAATGTGATTTTTTTGCCATTTCTGCTCAAACGCGGCTAAAATAGTGATGACTGTCGATTTCTGCTTAAATCCTGCTTATTGAAATTGAGAAGGATTATGTCACACATTACAAAAATCCTGATCATTTGACTTGGAAGCGTATTTTGAAAATCCATGCTTTTATGCTCTCAGCAGGTAATGCGTACCCCCAAGCGTACGTATTATATTAAATTCTAGTATCTTTTTGGTACATTTTTCATTTCAGTAATTAACAAAGATTAACTTCATGTCACAAAAAGTAGTTATCCTATTTATGAACTGGGTAATTCAATTTTTTGTATACTACACTTTCATATTTTACCAGGAATATATAGCTTGAAAACTCAGGGATTATGAATAAATCTTGTATGGTTGCGTCTATTTGAATATGATCTGAATTCATCAACGATACGTTAAGTTTCAGATAGTGATTTCTTTCGTCCAGAGGTATTTTAAGAGAGTATCAAATTTCGTGGAGTAGGAGTTCGGAGACCACCCATTCAGCCTTTAAAAACGATGTGAAGTGCAATTAATGAGTCATCCCAAAATTTTGTTTAGCATATAGGACGTTCGCTCTACCAAACTACGATACTATAAATGTTCAGAACTTATTGGATAATATTTATGAAATTTTTATCCCACTGGTATATTGAAAATTTTAAAAACTCTGTGATTGAAATATTTTGGAGCTTAGTTTTTGAGAAATATGTAATAATCGTTTCATTTTTTATTCGTACGACTTTTCGTTATTTCGTTGGTAACATCTCACAGTGGCCTGTCTGACTTGAAAATGTGGCCAAAAGACTAGCCAGCAATAAAATTGCCATTAGCTCCAGTATTTTTAAGAAAACCAGTTAGTCCCTGGAACGCAGTGCCCGGGACAAACGCGTGGCCCAGCGCGCCGGCGCGGCGCGGCGCAGCGCGATGCGAGCGAGGGCTGCGGGGGTGACGGTCTGCGGCGCGGCCTGGCGCGTTTGGCTGCGCAGTGAGCGTCGTGGCAGCGGCGGAGCAACAGCAGCTGCAGCAGCAGCGGCGGCGGGTGCAGCAGCGGCGACGGGCGCCGAGGCGCGCATGGCTCGCTACAAGGAGGAGCGCCGGCGACAGTTGGCGTCGCAGTTCGGCGCCCGGGAGCCTGTGTCGTCCGCGTCGGACGGAGGTGCGGCACCGCGACGGTACATCGCTCGCCATCGCGGTTCCGCGGATGGAGGTTCGTCGGCGAGCGAGGCTACCGGTGGTGGCGGCGGCGGGGGCAGCGTGGGCCCGGCCAGTGTTTCATCGTCCACGTCGTCTTCTCCGTCGCCGTCGTCCGCGGCGGGCGGCGTGGGGCCGTTGCGCGTGCGCACCACGCGCGCGTCGCGGCTGCGCGCCGCCGTCGCCGTCGCAGGTGGGTGCGTCGGCGTGTCAGCCAGCACACGCGCATGCAAGGAAGGCCCTTGAAACAACGATAGACTTTAAGGGACAAAGGAAACGGTATGGTTGGGTATTATTCCAAACCATACTCATTCTACTCCCCCTAAGTTCATTTTTATACCAGATCTTTTCTTTATTTACGTTAATTAATTCCTTTGTTTTAGGGAATAGCCGTGTTTTATAGTGTTCTATCATAATGTTTGTTAATTATATATTTGAATCTCAAAGACCCAATAAATGTTAATAAAGTTTTTGATATAGCAATGAAACTAATCAGCGGACTATAATAATTGCCGATTCTCTATTGCCACCAACTGTTGTATCAAAACCGCTTCAACCATAGTTACTACCGCTGCCGTCGTCACAGCGTGCCCCTCCCGCGCGGGTATTGATTCGCCGCTTGCCGCCACCGTCGTCCGGCGGCGACGCCGCGGCGTGGGCGGTGGCGGTGGACGCGGTTGTGGTGCTGGGGATGAAGAGATGCAGTTTGACGAGGAGCAAAGCATCCTCTTCCGCTCTGAAAGACATCTGAGAGGCGATCCCGCGTTCAAGCCACTCTCATAATAACCAGATCGCGTCGTCACTGTGACTGAGAAGTTACATTGTGTTTCCTCTGAGCATAATCGTTTTAGATTTTCTCTCTTCAGTTGCTCTTTCCTCTCGAAAATATATCGAAATTGAGTTATTTTTTATCGTCGAATGTTTTGCTTATTGTTTTGAGTTCTCTAATGAGTTAACACCTTGCCTGACTTTGTAATACAAGCAGATAATAGTATCTTCTGAAGAAGCGCGAAATACATTTCATTTGCACTTTACGATTTCCTACTCGTGTTTACTTCCCATAGCTTATGAGAGGAATGTCAGTTATTCATGTCAGCTTTAGCTTATTTTAATAGTTGTATAAATTTTGTATTCATCTCCGTTAATTTTATGGATCCTTGTCGCCCATTTGTTATAATTTAATGAAAGTTCTTATTTGTCGATTCTCATATTCTCGACAACTGTTTAACACGAATTCAGACTATGACACGAATTCAAATTCTCCTACGAATTCAGACTATGACTAGAGAGTTCAGTTCGGTGAATTATTTCTACTAATTCTAACTTGTTATCCGTATTTTACTGATGGACTAATTTCAACTATAACCATTGAGGAAACTTTACGATATTATTTAAGATATATTACTAGAGTTTTCCGATATTTTGTTATTTCATTTTAATTAATTGGTTTCGTTGCCGATTGCCTCTTGGTAAGTCTTCAAAAAGGACCTTTAATTTCTAGGAGGATCAATTGGAAAGTCTTTAATCTGTGTCTGGAAGACATTTATTTCACCACGATTTCCCCGAAATCTTTAATTATTCATCTTCTTCTAATCAATTCGTATCGTTCCGCTAAGGTTTCTTCCTTTTCGTAAAATGTTGAACAATTCTGTACATTTTTGTTTTCGAGCAATAGACCTTTCATTAAACAGTTAAAAAGGTGTTTTTTTTATTCAACCACACAAGTTTAGTGGTGTTTAATTAAATTAAATATCTACCCAACTTCATGGATGACAATTGAGAGTTACATGTTTAATCAACTTGTTTTCCCAGAAACTTATCAGAGACAAGTGTATATTGTGAAACACCCTATAAGGTTAATGACCTGCTGCGCTCCCAGACGCGAGCGGGGGAGAATTAATGTATTGATGCTCCTCTCCGTCGTTGTTCCCTTGACGCTCGTATCTTTGTGTGGACCTATTTTGATCTTCTCGTTTTGCTCTTCTCCGAAGCATTATAAGAATTGTTGTTCTTTTACTGCTCGTTGCCTTCGATTTCATTTTGCATCTCCGAGTAGAGACATCCTACGTGGGGATCTCTTCATGTTCTAACATGTCTTTTTCTGCTTTTGTACAACTTAAGACTACTGTGAATGCAGACATGAATCCAAAAATTAAGTTCGGAGGTGACCCTGCCATTCTCCAAAAATTTATTTGATAACTTTGAAGTTCTTTGTCCATGTGGATTAATTCACATTTTTTCAATAATTTCATTAATGTCATTAATAAATATTATTATTTATCATGTAATAATTGTGTTATTTGTGAAAATTAACAACATTTTATGCAGATTAAGTACTTTCATTTGTACTTAAACAATTTCGCGAGGTAAACCTTGTTCCTGGTTATGTCTGTTTCAATTCTGAGACGTTTTGGAATTTCGTGCTTTATGGTACGTTCAAAGAATGGTTGTGATGGTAACCTGTAGTTTTCTTTCCCATGTTCATGTTTTATATGAAGATAAAATAAATAAAAATTAAGTGTATACAAAGTAATCTGTCCCTAATTACTAATACTCAAATTCCACTATGATATCTGATTGGTATGTTTTAAGCCCATGAGTTTTGTTCAGTCATAGACACGTCTATTTTACACTCTATCCCTTTTTTTGTAATTGTAAATTTGTCGGCAAATCTCGAAAAATCAAGAACCACCAAAAGGAGTAATATAAAATGAAATTCAAAATGTTTATTCTACAAGCATAATGTCTAAAATGAATAAATGGCTTGAATAATTAGTCTATAAATATAGGAGACCAAGTTGGGGACTTAAAAGTGTGATATTTTTTCTTAATTTCTCATTAGTCTTGAGTCTTAAAGTCTTGAGAAAGAACTTATATTCTTATGTTAAAACACACTTTTTTATATGAAATAGAAATAATGAAAATTTTAACCAAACCTTTCGAGTGAACACCTGTGTATTAGGTTTATTTAAGAAGCCACAATAATCGTAACTTATATAGACCCTTTTCTTTCAAAATTTCTCCATTTGCAAACATCATGATATAACATCATCGAGAGTTGCCATACGGAAGTCAGAAGCTCCATCTTCCTCCACTGTTTCCTAACCTAACATGTATTATGTACAGGATGGAAGGGAAAAGAGAGAGACACTGTCTTTAATATATTTTATGTAATGCAATGTATTTTCATTAATATTTAAAATATTCCATATTTTTCACTCTTTACTCTACTTTCGCAAAATTAACTTAAAACTTTATTTATTTATGTTTTCAATTTTCGGAGTCTCGAATGTATGTAAAATTCGGACAGAAACTACTTAATTTTCAGGGAATTTTAATGGGAATCATTTGTTCCTAACAATCTGAACTTGATGAACCTATTTAACTAATGAAATCTACCCAACGAAATCTTTCACTTCTTCTTTAGAAATATTGGCGTGATGGCGTGATTGTATAAAATGAGAAACAGGATGAACAGCAGCTTCCTGAGTTACACATCTCGTGTGCATTTACGTGAGCTGGGAGACGGAGATGTTGAGTGCGTACAGTTGTCATTGCGAAGAAACTGCCTGCTCACCCCGTGCGTCACTGCAGGACTAACATGAGGAGTAACTTTCAAAGTAGTCCTCGTTGCCAGATGTGTTCACGGCAGGCTGTCATCATACTGGGATAGTGTTCGGAATTTTCAGAGACGGGTTAAAAAACGCTGAACCGTATGAAAAATATATTCTCAGTTTTTGTAAACTTATAAAATAATTATGGGAGCAATTTTTCTCTCTGACAACTTATTCACACTTATGAACATGATTCGGAGATATACCTCTCTGCGCGTGATCTGCGTAATAAAACATACTTTTAAACAAATTTTCAGTGGTCGGTAAAAGCACTGGCTCCGTAAACTTCGAGACCTATTTCTGATTCTTGCTGAGAATATTTGCTCAAAAATCATTATACATCTATGTATTAGGCTAGCAATGTTAAGGCGGAAATAATGTTGGTAAAATAGAAGCGTCTCCATCAATTTTCATGAATTTCACGGATTAAAGGTGATTTGGGAGGAAAAAGCGGATTAAAGGGACCATATTTGGTCGTCTTTCCAATAAAGATCGATTAAGTACTTTTTATATTAGAAAATACCTAAGTTGCAGATTCCAAAGAACATATCACGTATCACACTTTATCATCAATTTATGTGCGATACTATATACTGTTCATGTTATTAAGCTATTATACTCTCTCTCTCTCTCTCTCTCTCTCTCTATATATATATATATATATATATATATATATATATATATATATATATATATATATATATGACTATTGTGTTATGTTATTATACTGTTATCTACTAAAATACTACTCTATCAGTATACGGACACAAAGCGATATACCATGAAATATCTCTTTCAGCTTGGCAATGGAAAGTTGCCTGCGAGTGTATGGACGTTTTGAAAATGCTAAGTCACTATAGAAATAGTTACGTATGGCTCGAATAATGACGTCAAGCAAGATAAATCGAAATATACCCTCCATTGTTAGGAGATTAAGCAATTTTTTTTGTCAAAATTATGTCGATACTAACGACCGGAACTACACTCGGGACATAAAGTTCCTTTTCATTATTGTTTCCTTTACTAATTCAGAGTGACTACCGGTTGAAATTATATTGAACATTTTTATCTGCACAGTCAAAAACGTTCTACGACAATTGTTTTCATTTAAGGCCACATACACTGTATTCATGGCTTATCTTGGGGGAAACCTTTGTCGAACGACAACTTCCAATATCGGAATAATAGAGATATTCTGCTCCATAGAACACTAAGTTTTTCCCAATTCGCGTGATAAATTCATAACTATTCTATACACATTGCAGTAAAGGATTGTCAGCGATGTATTGTAAATGATTCACACTTCTTGTGCATTGCATGTGTTAACTTATATCATTTGCCTACGTTTTGTTGCGGAAGATTCGAGGGTAAACTTTTAGTAGCAGTCAGTTGTAGAGCGAGAGCGCATGGGAGACCTATTCCTGTCATGTCTGTCATATCTCATGAATTAGGGACACTAAATGAAAAGTGCTAGTTCAGGAGAGACTGTTGTTTTCGTCGTAGTGAGGGAAAATTCTCGTTCTGCCCAACCTTGTACTAATGTTTAGAAAAGATTATTGACTCTTCATAAATACTGGGTGAGTTTCGTCCATGTCTTGTCGGTTGTTTGTTTTCCGCATTCACTATGTATGGCGATGTTTCTTGTATATCAATGCTTTAACTCTTGTATCTCTGTCTAAACACACTAGAAAATGTAAAAATTGTATTTTGAATTTTATGTAAGATACCAAGATATATATTGATTTCACGACAGATAGATTTCTATAACACGTGGTTCACAAATATATTTTACTACTGAAAATGAATGAACGGGTACTATTTACTGTTTTGATATTTACTGTAAAATAATACATTTAGGCGTATTTTGAAATATAAAAGGATTTTTTAAATGATTTTTTGTTAGATGTTGATTGTAGGAGATTTGTTTCCCTTTTTCCCGTAGTGTCATGTCATTACAGTCTATTTTACTTTTCGCATCCATCCGCATCATTATCCAAAATGTTATAAGGAAATAATTGAGAACAAAAGTTGGTGCCCTCAGTCAATGCTTTCTATCAAGGGCATTGTGGCATTCCTCAGATAAAGAAATGACTCTTCTCAAAGACGTCTGTAGAGACAGCGGCTTCCTTTGCCATTATCAGCCGAGGTTATAGTCCACCGAAAGTTAACTGACTCCACAGACCACGCTTCTGAGTCTAGATCTTCCCGCCGCCTCTGACGAGTTCTCCGTGTCCAGAGAACCATACCCTCAGTTCTTTTTGGTGATTCCCTTTATTATTTCCCTGCTTCCTTGATATGGGGAAAATAACAAATTTAGTCTTGAGGTCCCAACGTGAGAAAATCAAAATGGGAGAAACCTTTGCAACAGCAGTCCATCGTTGTCAAGGGGAGTAAATTTGAGGTTATCTGAGAGGGCGAAGAAGTGCAAAACGCAACCTCCAGCAACGCCAACTGCTTCTACAGACGCAGCAGCCGCCAGCCTCTCTCCCCTGCCAGCTGCGAACAGTGCTGGTCTTGCCTCTGGAGGGTCTCCTGTCAGCCCAGTTTCTGGCATCGCCGCTACGTCGCCATCTAACTCGCTGAGGGCGCGTCGGACGTCGGGGACAGGTGCTGGCGGGAGTCGACTCGGAACACCGGCTCCCGTTGCGACCACTGGCTCGTCCGATAAGGAGGTGAGTTTCTTTTGTGTCACCTGATTTGTAATTGTTTCTTTGCTTAAACAATATATTCGTGTGGAAAAGACATTAGGCTGTATTTCGTTTTTTGCTGTTCTCTTTTTTTTCTTTTCTTATCTGATGATGTTCGGTTTTAATTTAATTTTAGTTTTTGAGAATAGTATCTTGACGTAAAATTAGCAATGTTTAATAAATAATATTTAATATATTAATCATGAACTGTCTAGTTTAAGTAGACGTGATTAATAATATCATACTACAATGTATAAAAAAGAAATTTGAGTTTTGGTCACTGGTAAACATGAAATCTTTAGCACTTGGAAAACGAACGAACATGACTTATGGTTGGAAGAATCACTGGAGAAAGGTAATAGTGTTATTTGGTACCGAATGTATGGTAGATTACTAAGTTCTTGTTATTATTATTTTTTTTTTCAATATTGTGTGTATTCTCGGAACATATTTCCAAATGTTTTTCTTCATTTTCATGGTTTGCTTATGAGCACGCATTGCGCTTTATTGTTGGCAAGCTTTTTTCAATTTAAGATTTTGTTTTGTTTGTCATTCGTAGTTTGAATCATAATTGCTTTGACGATTGAATTTGACACTCTTTTTCAAAAGTGATTCAAAATCGATTATTTATGCACAAAATTCAAAACCTGACGCAAGTTACGTCGAGGGAACTCGACTAGTAGTGAAAAAGACTACAATATTTTCCTCAAGGATGTAAGAAAAAAAATACTGACGTTTTTAGAAAATCAACCAATATAATTGGTGAAATAAAGGGAAAAAATGCTCTTGTGTTGATGTTTTTACAGATGTAAGTACACGAGAACACGTGCATCCCTCTCTTCTCCACTGTCCCTGTCCTCTGATGAACCGCCCATGTAGTCATCCTCTGTACGTTCCCCACCCACCTCCCGCTCTTGTGTCGTTCAGCTTCTGTCCGCCCCATGTCGCCGCCCGCTTCCGCCCCTTTGTGGCATCACGGAAGCGTGCTGGGTGACGCTCCCTGCGGCTACAGAGTCTATCGCGCTGCTCGCCCCATCGAAAGCAAATCCGATTGTTATTTGTCCCTATCACGTACCACCCGTGTCCATTCATGCGGGACGATTAATGATTTATCATTTTGTAATCAGTGAATTATTAGTATAGGGCTGAAACAATTTTTATTGAAAGAATCTACTCTTTAAGTCAGAAATTTTCATCCTGACTCCTTTTTATGTCGAACTTACATTTTTGTAGGTATTATGTTCGTAATAAATTTAATATGTAGTGTGAAGGCTTAAACAGTATATTTTCACATTGTAAAAATTTCATTTGTTTTATAGTTTTGACTTTTTCTTCTTCTTTTTTTTGTAAGAGAGAAAGTACCTCATTGAATCTAATGACACGCTCCAGTCTTCGTGGGTACCGCAATTATACTCCGCGAGATCTCGGCACTAGGAGGAGATGTGGCTAGCATCTGGCCCCAGCCTTTTCGACCACGGGATAGACCCGGTACTAATTTTACAGCAGGCTGGGTAAGTCTGGTATGGACATTGAGATGTGATAAAAAATCCGACACCTCGCCGGGGATCAATCCTAGTCCGATCTCGTCGACTCCCATTATATACTAAGTATATTATTCGAATTTGTAAGCTAATATGTACAATCAAAGACCAGTAGAACCAGTGACTTACGGTTTTCTGCGGTCAACAGGGAAAATACTCATTTGAGATTTTGTCATGAAAGTTAATATTGATAATAGGAAATATCTGTTGGGAAAGACCACTCACTCATTCATAAAAGCAAAAAAAAAAAAAAAACGTTCTCTGTATCTCACGAACTAATGGAGATGTGTTTTTATACGCACGTGCTAATTTTTACAACGGAGGGTAATCTGTATAAATAGAAAATCCTGTGCGAAACAAGGCAGGGTTGGCTAGTAATAAATAAATGTTCCAGTATTCGGAATAACTGTTAGCACTTAATCATACATGCCCTGATAAAATTAATTGCCTTTCTATTCCAACACATTCCTAAATGATATGAGTGTTTTTTTCTTTAATGTAAAGTAGGGAGTCTTCATTGATATTGGCTGTACTGCTTCATTGCAATTTGAAATTACGAACATCGAAAATAACTGAATATCGGCAATTTATTTTTGTGTACAATTCAGAGTGACAATTATGGCGAGTGGCTGGAAAATGGTTTGCAAGTTGTGTGAGAGGTAGGTCTTAATCATAGTTAAATCATTCCTCGCGATTAATGTGATGGTAAAAATTCACTATGTAAGTCTAGAGTATATTGAGGAAAATTCAGAGTTATAAGTTGGGTTATGTAACAATGTTTATGTATCCACATAACTAGAATGTGGCAATGTAATTTATACTATCACCTTTGAATATGTTAAATAATATTATTTAATGATACATAAACATCATAGTTACTTCATACATTCCAAAAAGTTAGAGTTGAACAATAAAGATTTTAATTCCTGATTTCTGTAATAAAATAGAATGGGTCGGAAATGTTGTTTTTTTGGGGACGGATTGGACAGTTAAACATGTATTAAAATAAAAAATTCAATTTATTATTTTTTCTAACTAACACGTATATAGTTAATAATCGTAAAATGTTGGTAATTATTTTTTTAAACTCTGCGGTAGTAAAAACTGTTACATACAGTTCTGAATTAATTAGACATTAATTTTCTTTTCTCCGTATTCGTTGAAATAACTTTTACTTAATTATTTTAATTTTACTGAAGATTGTGGCTCTCATGTTAATTTTTTCTATGGAAGTAGGTGAATTATTGTACAATACTAGTGTTTATCGGTGTTTTAGATATGTCATTATTAAGGTTTTAGACATTATTGATATTTAGATATGTTATTATTACGGTTTTAGACATTATTGTAGACATTATTTTTAGACATTCCAATAATGTCTAAAACCTTAATAATGACATATCTAAAACACCGATAAACACTAGTATTGTACAATAATTCACCTACTTCCATAGAAAAAATTAACATGAGAGCCACAATCTTCAGTAAAATTAAAATAATTAAATATGTCATTATTAAGGTAGGATGAATAGTTGAATCAACTGAAAATGGCAAACAAATTTTCATTTGATTATTTTTATTGTTGCTTAATTTCGTCTGCCGGTATATCATTTTCATGTTGTGTTTTTTCGCCCGCCGTTATATTTTGTTCTGATATGATTTCTTTTATAAGAAATTATACGTAAGACCTAATACATCGTATTGAATAATCAAAGAATTCTAGACTTTAGCTTTTCTGTAGAATTTAATTCTATTATATAATCCTATCAATTGTGTTTATGAATTTTATAAAAATGGGGGAAATTAAATACATTGAAGGATGATTTACCTACGTGAACTGTACTAAATTAAAAGATAAATTTTACCCACGAAATATTTTGCAGATCTAAACTTTTAGTTATTTTGAACATAGCACATTGTAGTAGTACCAACTGAAGATAACACAACAAATTTTAATCGTACTTAACGATAACGTTACGTTGCATTCAAATTGTAGTTCATACTAGTCAGTACCGATTTAAATCCATTCTTCAAATTTTATTTGTGCCTATGATGCATTTTATTTGAATTTTTCCCTCTCAAATAATAATGATAAAACGCTAATGAATGTACTACTGAAAAAAATTATTTTATAAATAGAAATTGTCTTGCAATTTTCCAAATAACATTTAATATTTCCGCCAATGAGTGGTATCTTGGATATTAAAGAAATAATTCTTTTTTATGTGTTTAAATTACAATACATATGATTCGAAACGACTTTATCTTGAATTTTTATTGTCATCTTCAATGCTCGATAACAATTTGTTGCCCTGTGGGTCACATGTAGATGTCGCATAATCAAGTGGAACAAAATTACCGCACCTGAGAAATTGGAACAATAAAGACTATTGAGGAAATTTACACGAGCATAGAAATCGGAATAGAGACGAGTGTTTGAGTATAACGGGATGAAACCTCTCTCCACCACATGCCTTCTTCTCATTCGCGCGCGAGCGTAGGAATGAGTCAGAGGCGACGCAGCGGCCCATGACGCGCGCGCTGGGTGCGGTGCGAAAGGTTGGGTTGGACGGACTCTCGGACGGACGGATGGGCGCGCGGCGCAGGTGGCGGCGGCAGCGACAGCATCAGCAACGGCAGCTGCGGCGGTGGAGGTGGTCGCTGCAGCGGCGGCAGAAATGCTGGAGGCTGCTGCACTGGCTTGGGTAGCGTTTGTCGCGGCCGCGCTGACTACGTCGGCTCCGCCGGCGGGGTCCGCTTCAATAGCGGCAGCGGTGTTTGGGGCGTGAGTGATCCTATCGCCCATCACTACTTCCGTTGGCGATAGGCGGGTGCATCGCCATTTACCGCCCTTGTGGGGGAGTTTTCTGAAAGAAATGTGACTTTGATTGGTCTGACGTATCGAAAATGGAAATGAAATATGTTCATCTTTTGTCAGGAGAAAGATATTACGTACCCCTTTGTCGCACGAGAAAATAAATGAATATATATATATATATATATATATATATATATATATATATATATATATATATATATATATACAGAATTAACTGTAACATTTGCTACGTTTAACCTGCTAACTAACACTATTACGTCATTAGAATATTGTTACGCATTGCAGTGCATTACGTGAACTATTCCCCAGAACCCTTCCCTTCCACGTGAATTATTCCCCAGTACTGCATTACGTACTCCCACAACTGAATTGTACTACCTACGATTATTTTGTTCTATCGACACGTGATATACTACGATTTATAATAATCTTCACTCGAAAATCCTAACCTTTAAAATTCAATTTAATAGAATAATAAGTATCCTACAGTTTTAACCGACTTAGTAATTTAGATAGACCGATAAATTTGTTCCACCCCTACCTCTCGAAACAAAGTGTACTTGGTAAACTTTGTCTAGTATAAAAGGGAAAATTAATTATTTAATTTTGATTATTACGTTCAATGAATGATAGTGAAATTTAAAAATTAGCTCCATATAACAGAAAATTTTGTTTCCTTCTGAACCACTAACTTAATTCTTATCTTGAAATGGAATCCTATGAGAAATCACTTTACTTCCACATCTCTTTGTGATGTGTTGTGACATGAAGTCTACTGGTGACTTGTATGAATTGTAATGCAAAAAAAAAAGTTTTTATTCTTCCAGAGAAGTCCGCTACCGCTGGACCTCGTCTCCGCTTGCTCCATGGCAGCAGTCGCCAGCGTCACTTCTGCGCGGCGGGAGAAGGACAAGAGCTCCAAGCGCAAGTCCAACTTGAACCGGTCGCTGGCCGCCGAAGAGGTGCCTGCGCCCGTGAACCCCTCCGGTGAGTGAGCAAGGAATCTTCGTTACAAGAGTGCACCCACATTAACCTTGTTGATGCTGTAATTGCCCCGTCCCCATCCTGACTCGGGGTTGTCTCGTTTTCCTACGGGTGCAGGTGGATATTATCTGTAGGATCTCTAAACTTTGGTTTAGGGGCGACAGGTTACTATTGTCATAATTGATCTTGAATATATAGTTATTTTAATAGTAAAGAATTATAAAAAATGAATTCCGAATAATTTAAAGATTTGATAATAGTACCTATTTGTTAAATAATATTTTTGTATTCTATTAAATATAAATTTGTTGATGTTACAATATGTAGCAGACAATTTTTATTCGGCTCCCAGAGATGCGCAGAAATCCTCCTCTGCCTCGATCAGAATTGTTGGGATGGTCCCTTGCTTGAGTAAATTAGTTTTTTGTCCTCCACGTGGTCATACGCAGTTGTAACTGCATTTTGACAATACATTATTATTATTATTATCATCATCATCATAATCATAACCATTATCCATTCACTAGATGCGGGAATATCGGTAAATCGTGTTTCGGAGAACACAAAAAGCCATAGCTGTTACAATGTTGCGTAATAAAACATTTAAAAATAGCCATCTCTAATAATAATAATAATTTGTCAAGGATTTATACATGAACAAAGTCAACTTAATGTTTACAGACTTCTAAGAACTAAGGCTTCTGCAGGCAAAGTAGAATTCTATTACTTGTAAAATGATTGATTTGAATTCTCATTGAAGCCAAAATTGTAACTTTATTAATTGATTATTATTTCTAACATTTTTAACATTGACACTAAATGTCATGAGCAGTTTATGATTAATGCTAATTTTTTGGTATTTCGCGCCCCTCCATCTTTGTGTTTTGAACTCGCGTAATTATTTTGTAGTATATTTATATTGGAAACAATACTTCACAAATCAAGTGAGTTTCATGTCTACCTTTCTCTCAAATTTATCATGTTTGAAAGTAATTTGTCGTTGCATTCTCTATGTAAATTTAAACCGACAGAACATGAAGGTGATTCGCAACACCATTCCCAACTTCGTTCCAGTATGACCTGGGTTGTGATCGCACCGCGTTCCTCTTCCTTGCTAGTGGTCAGGACTACCGTTTCCGTCAGTGATCATCTTGCACCTGTCGCAAAAAGTTCGACCGAACTCCTCTAATGTCTCCCGTTGTTAATGTTGATTTCATTTCTTCACCAATTTCAACTTTCTTCCATCATTATAGCCTCTCTTTTTAAAAATTCTTTTGAATTTGTTTTAAAAGTCATTTCTTTGTATTGTAACTTGTCTAGTTCATTCTTTGTCACAAAGCCACTAAAAACAGATTTTTAATCATTACATCTCTCGAATTCTCGGTCTCGAATTAGTATCTCCAACCTTCTCGAATACATTACTAATTAATGTTTGTAGTAAAAATTATTTTTCATGATCGTTGTCCTCCTTTGCTATTCTTTTTGTTCTTCCTTTCACGTTCTTTGTTTCTACGCACACTCAAGTTGAAGGAACCATTATTATTTTGTTGCATGTGATTATTTTATTATTGCACTCTACTCATCTAATACACTTTCAATCTCTCAACGGGGACAATTTTTCTCGAGTATGACCTATTGGCAATTTTTCGCAAGGACCAGAAGCAAAAATTTGTGTTGTAATATCTAGTGTATTGTAAAATTATGAAGTAGTTCGATGCGTATTTATTTATATATTGTCTGTTGGTGAGGTCCAACAGTTAGGTGGAAGAGCAGGTCTCATGGCTTGGGAGAGGGAATTGGGAAGGTGAGATATTGGTTTGCCGGGAAACTTTTGGCACCGAGCCAACATTTGTCTGGAGTATTTTTGTATTTCTTTAACATAAACTATTTGAAACACTTTAGTCCGTGAGTAACAAAACTAGATGAGAGGAGAATAGCGCGCGAACAAATTTTTAATGCTAATAACGTTCTGATGAAGAGAAATTAGCTTGTATTTTTTTGCTGTTTCAAAAATTGGCGAATTCGGCCCATTGTGCGAAACCTTCGAGATAGCCGTCCTCCACTGGCCGTCATACCCTAGGTCATGCTTGGCGGTTGCCATGGCGACAGCCGGGTCGATCGGAACCCTCGCTCGTCTCCCTTGCCACTTTATCCATCCCTCCGTCCCGCGACATCCTCCCTCGCCAACGTTGCGTCGCGTCGCTGCAGCCAACCGCCGCGCCGCCACCGACCGGCGCGGCCAACAGGTGTCTGGAGTGCCGCCGCCGCAGCGACCCATTGCGACTCCTGTCGAAACCCCTCTCCCTCCATAGCCATTCCCGCAAATGCAGCGCCATCTTCCTTGTTGCCTTCTTTGCTTCTCTCTGGTTCACTATCGCTCTCCCTCCATGTCCGCTTGATCTGCTTTCAATCTGCCGCCACCGTCTGTGAGCAACTTGGCGGGGTGTCTTACCCTCGCCGAGGCGACGCAACCTCGCGGGTCATTCACCCCCGGAATCAAAAGCTTCGCAGTCCTCATGGTCCCTGTTTCAATGTTCTGACGGACAAACTCTTGATAATGTTTTCTCTTTTATCTCGTGTTTATTGAGACAAGTGATTTTGTGGGATTCAAAATTGTCTGATTTTTGTTTGTGCTGATGTTTCGTATAATTTTAAATGCAACCACGTGAAGAGAAGTTTTGCCTTAATTTTCAGGAAAGCACCGTAGAATAGCGTGTTATGTTGTTTCATAAAACACTAATTAGTAAACGGTAATAGAAATTGAGTCTACTTACTAAGTCGTTCTAAAAGTTTAAATTGGACTAACATGATTCGTATGATTCGTTATAGTGAATCATGTTGTTGTCGCCAGAATTATTATATTTATAGTATTTGTTGGAACCTTGGAACTTGATATGTAAGTTTCATGGAAAAAATCATTTCAACCCTGAAGTAACCACTGGTATATGTGAAAATATAGTGACACATGTTAAATATGACCTGCACATTATTAATGATTTGTATTCATTTAGGAAACCCATTAAGGACATGAGAGCATTCTGTATATATTCTCATTCTCATACCATGCAAAAATTCACGGTTTCTGTTCGATAATTTCCACATGCGCTGTTACAACTCTGTTTACGTTCAAGCTATTTTGTGCTTCTCAGGTCCACTGGTACAAGGCAGAGTTAACACCCGTCTAACTGACGGGATAGCTAGCCCGGACGAAAGTTAGACTGTCCGAACCTAACTGATGTACACTGTTACAAGGCAGTAAGCGAGGGATAAACGACACGGGCTAGCTAGCACTTGTCCAACGTTAGTTGGCAGTACCGAACAAGTGATCTCTACGAAATTGAGAAACCTTACCAGATGTTATGTTGGTCACATGTGAGCGAGTGCAAAGTGTAACGAAAGTTTCCGCAAATGTGATTGGTTATATTTTACGCACAGATACAAATATTTCCGGAGTGTTGTATCGAGGTAGTTATTGGGATACGTGTTTGGGAAGGTGTTTTCTGATTTTGATATATTTCGACTTTTGGCTCTAATAACTGTTTCTTCTTTTTGTTTTTTCGGCACAGTATCAGTTTTCTCGTTTAGAAAGTTTAGAAAAAGAACTCAAAGAAAAAAGATTAAAAGAATAATAAATGGATTTTCCATCAATAATGTTAACTTGTTCTTTTTTCTCTTTTCATCATAACTTTACCCTTGCTTGTACTGGTACAAAATTCTTGAATAAGATAAATTTATTTTAGTTCATTTGTTTTCAACTAGTGTATTATTATCATCTTATATT